>FLSR01001038.1:237184-249231 GCA_900092035.1 Leuciscus waleckii
TATATTATCTTCTTAATGATTTTGCCATCTCATAGTAATTATGACATTCCGATGAGAGCGAGTTGAAATGCCTATGCTTTGTCCATCGCCCAACCTGCAGTATCGGTGCGTTTGCAGCTGTTTTTGTAAAGCGATCTTCATCCTCGTCCTCCTCTTCCTCATTGACAATGGAACTTTGGAGGCTTTTCAGTCTTAAGCTCCATTCCAGATGGTTTCTGTTAAGGCTTTTTTTTTTTTCGCCCCATTATTTTATACACCAAAGTTCGCACAGTGTCTAAAGACAAGATGTGTGTGTGTGTGTGTAGGGTGACAGGAAATGAAGAAAGTGATATAGAAGGGTGAAAAAAATGTATTAAAGCAATTATTCCATCAGCGAGAAGCAGCTCATTGCTCTTCTGGGCCCTTTTCGGTTGGGTTTCCTGTTTCTTTTTTAATAAATAAGGACATATAATGTAATATTGATTTAAATCCCATCTGTCAGAGTGACTTCATCCACCCCCACTCCCTCTGCTCTTTCTTGGAAAGGAACCATGGACTCGGGCTGCCAGAAATAATTGCTTGTTTGCTGCTATTTGGTTAAAATCTGTCACAGAAAGAAAGAGAGAGAGAGAGAGAGAGAGAGAGAGAGGGAGGGGAAGGGAGAGAAATGAAAAGCGAATGCTTGCATGTTTAGGCCTCACAAAATGTAACCGTTAGCTTAGCTTGCTCTAAGATGTTCATGTGGCTAAAGTTACCGTTTTTTGTTTGGTTTCTCATCATTGGGTCTGTGAATAGTTTCAGTCTTGTTCCTCTTGTCATGTTTCTGAGCATTCAGGGGTTTTAAAACACAAATGTTTGGTGTAAACATGATAAACATTGTGATTTGTGACTGTCAACTGCAGCAATATGGTTAACATGGCGAGGTCTTTGACTTCAGTGTAAGTGACATGAGTGTAGCTGTGTGTGTGTGTGTGAGAGTTTGAGTCTGTCTGCAGGGTAGAGGCTGGATTGCGGCCCAGTTTGGCCGGAGCCCTGCGCGCTGTGCCAGGCTAGTGTTCACAGTGTCTCCATGCTCCCCTCCCCAAAGAACCATAAACAATAAACCCTCTGTTACTTTTAACCCCCTCACGTGTCTCCCTCTCTCGCTTGCTCTCCACGTCCCGTCTGTCTCTCTCATACGCTCCCCCCCCCCCCCCGTCTCCCCTCGTTCTCCCCTCTTTCGTTTTATAATATTTCATAATATTGTATAAAATATTTTAACATTTTATATTTAATAACATGTAAAAAAAATTTAATGTTAAATACTGTATTTGTATTTATTTGATCTTATTTAAATGTTATTATATTTCATATTTTATCAAATGTTAAAATGTACATTTTTATTTACATTAACATTGTGTAAAATATTGTAAAATAAAATATTTTATAATATTTAATAACATTGTGTCAAATATTGTAACATTTTATATGTAAAAAAAATATATTTGTATATATTTTATCTGTATTTTTATATTTTTTAAATATTTTAAATATACTTTTATTTACCTTTTTTATTTTTTCATATTCATTTTGTTTTCTTGTTTATTCCTTTATATATACAGTAGGTTTTGTGGTAAATGGTGCAGGAAATGATGGGACTTTTTAAAAGTTTCAGTATTTTTTTTTTACCCTTTTGGCTGAAGATACTGAATGCGTGAACACAGCCGACCCTTTTGGCTGAAGATACACAATGCGTGAACACAGCCGCAGTTTCACTTTCAGGACAGCAGTATATTTTATTACACTGCTGAGATGAATTCTTTGTTTATGCCCTCAATGTATTTGGTTTATCTGTAATCAAAACAATAGCTGGATAGTAATGATTTTAATAAAAGCCATGCAGTGTTTCGGCCGTGGCCCAGTACTAACCTCTCAGATTGCGAGTTTAATGTGGCAATCATGTTCCTCGTCACAGGGCTGTTATCCCGAATCCCTCCACACGCACACACATTACGGGCCCGCGACTGTAAACAGATGTTGCTCTAATCATTCTCTAATGAGACCGGTCACTCATACCCCCATCTGTACGTTTCTACATCACTGAATAGACTAGGATGAATGTAAAATTATAGGAGGCATAACAGAAAAGCCTCCGCGATACGTTGTCACTATTTTTCATAGACGCTGATTGAAACAGAGGTGTTCTAAGATGTTTTTGGAAATTACATCACTGTGCACTTTTGCCAATGTATTATACCATATATAAATCTAGCAAATGTGCCAAAACGTCGAGATTTTGCAATACTGTTCATAACATGACAGGCATACAGTATTTGTGCAAAAATACATGCAGCAAAGCAAAAATTCAAGTAGGTGAATGTAAAACTGAGTTGAGCTGTTTATTTTTGATCAACTTTTTGCATTTAGTTAATGCATGGTCAAAGGTGAACATGGCCACTGATATGATTGAAATCTATCATTGAATTCCCAGTAAAAAACAGTAAATCGTTACTCGTACTATAGTGACTTTGGCTATACTGCCCACCTCTAGCTAAAAATCACATGTAAAAGATTGTAAAATGGTAAATTGCATTAGTGTGGTTGCACAAACAAGTCTAGATGAAAGAGTGTTTAGCTTTCAGGGCCAGAAATGGGTTATTTGGACCAGAATATTCAGCTGTTGTACGTTTTACGTTACATTTCAATTAAACACCATATGGTGTAACTTAGTGGTGATGTTCCATAACAAGCATGAAACCATTATGGATACATAAACATTCACCAGATATTAAATAACGTCTCCATTATGGCAAGTTTTTCTTGTTAGTCCCAGAGGGCGTTTTCTTCGCTCTCTCCTGGCACACAACGCCCCCTGGTGGCCTGGAAGAGAACTCAACGCTTTTCCAACCGTTAGTCAGGGTGTGTATATATATATATTTTTGTCATGTGTTTTATTTTACTCTTTGACAGAGTCTATTTACACGCAAATGGCCAGCGCGCACATGTGCTCCGCCGCTGAGCTGCTTTTACCCGGAATGGCAGCATACATGGGTTTTCTCCGCTTTACTGAATTGAGACCACAGTTTGAATTTTCCACAGCCTCACTCGTGGTTAAAGACGAGGGAAGCCCAAAACAATGTGACACGAAAGAGAGAGAGAGAGAGAAGGAGGGAGAACAACAAGGTCATTTAGTGTGTTCTCCAAAGAATGACTTCACTTAAGCCATTAAGAGTGAATGAAAAGCAGACGCCCTGCTCTGCGCTGCTGAACTTGTGATGGAGAGGGAGATTTTAGGAGAAAGACAGACGAGAGACACCAGGAAATGAAAACGGGGTCGAATCAAGATGTTGAAGAGCATTGATGAGGAGACTAGATGAGTAGGGTCACTTTAGAGACACTATTTCCATTTTGTGGTGTGATATCTAAAGCTGTGAAAAGCACTATATATGGATTAATTTGACGAATGAAAAGTGCTTTTTATGATGAGTGATTCTTTGGATGGTTCCTACTCTTTTGATAAAGCACCTGTGTGTTTGTTGTTGTGTGCAGAAGCAAGAACCATGATGCATTAGAGGTACAAAAAAGTGCATATTAGTAATATGTACACTAATATTTGCAGTAGTGAGGTACGAGTGTAAACTTTTTAACTTTTTAAACTTAGATGTCCCTTAAAGGGAACTAGATTTTGTACCCAGTTTGCAGTTTTCTGAGAGTGTAGTGTGGAAAGTACACTATTTTTAAGTGTCGAATGTCTGTATCCCATGGTAAAATAGTGATTTTTCCCCCCCCCCTCTCTCTCTACCTGCCACATATGAGGTCTTGACCTTCTTTACTGTATTTAACAATTGAAATACAAATGTCATAATTTTAACTTAATGTATAGGATTGATATTTAATTTTTGTAGTAAAATATATTTTTTTGTTTTAATTATTAATACTTATTTAATTAACTTTATTTTAATCAATAAGATTAATGTTTTTTTATGTTCTTTATTTTTTCTTTTCCATTTATGCATAGTTTTTTTAATGACCTCAGTGCATCTTTTTTTGAAAGTGCTTTTTAATTACTTATTATTCATGACTTAATAAAGTGATATGTTTGTTGAATGATTCTTTTGGAGGCATTGAGGACCATGCTAAAGAATTTATTTTCTTTATATAATAGTATTTATTATAAACGTTATTGTATTTGATCCATCTTTACATTCATCTAAAGCAGTGTATTTTGGCGGGGCCCTTATTTTGTCTGGGTATTTTAGTAATGTGTCCCATCCACAATGTGAGTGTTCTTTGATGTAAAAACTCATCCTGACAGCAGATGATTGCACCAATATATTTGAAAGACACATATAAAATAGATTGATCTGCCCCAGTTTGGAAAGTCTGAAAGATGCCGGACAGATGTGGCAGAAGAGTCTGACAAGAATAACTACATACACATGCCTTTTTTCTCCAGATAGCATGAGGAAAGATAGAAGAGGACTGTCTGTGTGTGTTTATCAGGCTCAAACCCCTCTTTCTCTCTCAGAGACTATACGTGGCGCTTTTGAGATCTCCCACGTGGGAGTTGATCAAGGTTAACTGCACAGAGACTGAATGGAACAAATGATGGTTTTCACACGCGATGAGAAGATACAGGCGAGCAGCCGGCTTCTCTGTGGACGAGGAAAGACATTAAACCTGAATGTTTTAACATTCTCCTCCTCCACAATTCTCTGCAATTAATTCAGTCCAAATTACTTTAACATACAGTTTCGAACTTTCTTATAAGCACAATCTCAGTGTTATGGTGTGCTGAGTTTTACAATTAGGTTTGGAAACTGTTAGAACGATCCTTATTAGAAATCAAACTGACAGCGATGATGTAATTGGGACATCTCTAATCACTGCTGATGATGGCTTGGTATATTAGCAGTGGAGATGCTCAGTTTTCACTATCACCATGTTTGTCATCCATTGTGCATTAAAATAACACAAAAGGTGTTCAAATGCAGAGAGTTATGCATGAAACGGTGAGAAAGGTTCCAGATTTGTGCACAGTATCTCATATTCTTGTCTTTTCTCCGTGGTGTCCTGTGCTTGTGTGGCCCGGCGCTGGGCTGTGGAGGGAAGCAGGAAATGTATGAACCGTGAAGCATGTGTTTATCTGGATAGAGGCGATACTCACCAGCCAGAGGGAAAACACACACCACGGGCCTGTTCACCAGCTCTCTCTCTCGCTCTCTCTCTGTCTCTGCATCTTCAAATGTTTTTCTTCACAAAAAAGAAACCACTGCAAACGACCTCTTGTTCACTAAACGACCCATCAAAAGTTTGTACACCTACTTTATTGTTATTCTTTTTCTGCATTTTAGAATAATGTGTGTGTGTGTATATATATACATATATACACTTCATATACACTTAACAGCCACTTTATTAGGTACACCTGTTCAACTGCTCGTTGATGCAAATATCTAATCAGCCAATCACATGGCAGCAACTCAATGCATGATGACATGATCAAGACAATCTGCTGAAGTTCAAACTGAGCACCAGAATGGGGAAGAAAAGGGATTCAAGTGACTTTGAATGCGGCATGGTTGTTGGTGCCAGACGGGCTGCTCTATCTATTTCAGACTCTGTTGATCTACTGGGATTTTCACACACAACTATCTCTAGGGTTTACAGAGAATGGTCCAAAAAAGAGGAAATATTCAGTGAGCGGCAGTTCTGTGCTCAAAATCCCTTGTTAATGCCAGAGGTCAGAAGAGAAAGGCCAGACTGGTTCAGCTGATAGAAAGGCAACAGTAACTCAAATAAATACTCGTTACAACCGAGTTCTGCAGAAGAGCGCAGTCACCAGATCTCAATCTGACCAGGTCCATCCCTTTATGACCACAGTGGATAATCTTCTGATGGCTACTTCCAGCTCAAATCTCAAATCATATATATAATTTATATATAATTCAGAAAGTAAAAAAAGAAGCAGGAATGAACTATATACATATCCTATATTGGATATTAACATCCAATACTGTAAATCGCGGCAGCAGCTTCAGGTTGGTAGTCCTAGGCATTGTTGTTTATCTTTAATTCCGGGGTTCTTCCCACCGGAGCCTCACTTTCGATTTACAAATGGCGGCTGTGTGAAATCAGCGTATAGAGCAGCTTTGGATGTGCTGAAACGGAGATTTACATCATGGATGTGCAGCCGACAAATCTGCAGCAGCTGTGTGATGCTATCATATCAATGTGGACCAGAATCTCTGAGGAATGTTTCCAGAACCTTGTTGAATTTATGCCACAAAGAATTAAGGCAGTTCTGAAGGTAAAAGGGAGTCCAAACCGGTGCTAGCAAGGTGTACCTGATAAACAGGCCTGTGTATATGTGTGTATATGGTAGGCTACTTGAGTATTGGTATTTCAGAATTCGTGATACAAGCTGTCTGTATCCATTTGGTGTCTAAATTAATAACCAATTAGGACTCATGATGCTGGCTATATAGCCACATCAGCTTCTAGTGGCACCATGTTTGGTTTCTCTGCCCACAAGTCACAGCACAAATGTGATGCCAAATCATGTTGAACTATTAGCACATTTTATCAACCAGTGTAATCATTCTCACACACTCCTCTCCGGCCAGACGGGCCCGTATGTGTGTGTCGACGCACACGTGTGATCAGCGGCATGTGGTTTGGGTGTTGAGCTGCACGGTGCAGGGGAGATCGGTGAGGTTCTCAACCCGACGGCACCCTCCCCCCAGTGCATCCTGGGAAAGCAGGAGGTGTGAAAGGGAGGGAAAGAGTAGGGAAGTGAGGGATGAGGGTTTGTGGTTGTTAATTCATCTTGAGATTTGCAGGGAGAAGCAGATTTAGCTGCACACATTTTTCTCTCCTTCAAGGTTAACTGTTACAATATTTTTCTGTGTGTACAAATCTTATTCAAAGCAGCTTAAAGACAAGAGGCAGACTTAGTTTAGTTTTTGTGTGCTACTAGATTAGGTTTATATTGCTGAATGTTCAAACAACACATTGTTTTTCACATATTTTCCATTATTGCAGCACCTCTCTTCTCAGTCTGTCAGTAACGCTCTGTTTAGTTCCTGTTTCTATGAAGCCCCTCCTTCTGAAAAGCTCAGTGTGCTCTGATTGGTCGGTTGGATCAATGTGTTGTGATTGGTCAACCGCTTCAGCGTGTTTGGGAAATGTAACGCCCCTCACCATAACCGTGAGGTTAGTATGGCTGATTGATCCACTTTCCCATCATTCTTTCAAACAGCAGCTTTATTTGGGAGATTTTATTTGCGATTAGCACCAGATTTACCCCAGATTAATATTGTTGCTGCAATATGTATAGAAATGGGGCACTTGGGGAAGTTGTCGCAAGGACTATATCTCTGTAATGAATGTCAAATGTCCAATTACACAAAATTACACACATGCTTGTTTTCTCTAGAGCGTCTGTATGTTGGTTTCCAACACCTAGTTCAAAACGATCTTAAATTAGATTTGATATTTGTGAATTTGTAGGTTTTAACTGAAAGGTGTTCTCAGGATAAGAGTATTTTTCATAAATGTCTGGTTGGAGCAAGTTGAAAATGTAATTGTATATGATTTCTATTGGCCAAAACAATGATATTTATTTTTGTTGTATGTGACCTTTTACATTTGATGCTGCCTCGTGAATTTTGTTGAAAATCTTATTAAATAGCCTAACATTTAATAATTTTTTTAATACTATGGAAGCCCATTTTTGCCACATAAGAAAAAAAAAAATCATGCTTTGGTAAATAAAATTAAAAAGTTGAAATTATGAGCTATTAAGTCAATATAAGAATATTATAATGTAATATAATATAATGACATATTACAAAAAGTTGAAATTGCTTCAAAAATCAAGTCGAACTTATGACAGTCAAAATTGAAGTTCATAATTATGGCAAAAAGTCTAAATTGTTCCAAAAATCAAGTCGAACTTATGACAAGGTCGGAATTTAAATAATAATAATAATAATGATCATAATTATGACTTAAAAAAAAAGTGAAATTCAGATTTGAAAAAGTTGTAATTATGACATAAAATTTTGATAAAAGGTCAATCTACTAATGGTATATTATACAAAAATAGTAAATATTTTAGCATGGAATAAATGACACACTTCACCTATAAGAGCTTTTGTTAGTGAAGCTTCTGTTTAAGCTCAGTAAATTCAACAGAAACAGTGTGATTTAGACTTTGCTTTCCTTCTGTAAGACTTCAGTTCCAGCGTGGGTTTGGCCTTCTCTGTGATTGGCGCTACCACCCCTGTCGTTGGCTCCTGTTCATATTGTAAGATTAATTTTCATTTTAGAAATGAAAACCTGCAATGCTGGGGTGAGCTGATGTTTTGTTTAGTTTCCCATAGTCAGACGACCGCACTTCATGCAACAAACCTCGGCGGAGCGTTTAAGCGAAGGACATTTTTACACAGTACTGATATATCATTAACCCTCTAGACGCGTCCTTAGAGACGCTCACCATTGATCTTTTATGTGGCCTGTGGATTCCCGCCGTTCCACCATTCGATGGGACACGAGGGGCTTGGGAATGCAGCGGCAATTGCTCTGCAATTTAGCGACTGGAGAAATAAGCAAATTTTCGTGTGGAAAGCAGCGCTATACGACGTCTCATATAACTCTAATTAAAGAGCCATTCAGGGCCGTGTTCTGCTGAAACCATTTCCAGACCTGTATCCTCATCCCCCTCCCCTTCCATCCCTGGTTTTTTTTTTTTCTTCATTCGTTCATCTTACGATCCCAGTGGGGTATTATCAGTGAGGTATTTCCTGCAGTAAGTCTTTCCTGCG
This sequence comes from Leuciscus waleckii, assembly GCA_900092035.1. NCBI lineage: Eukaryota > Metazoa > Chordata > Actinopteri > Cypriniformes > Leuciscidae > Leuciscus > Leuciscus waleckii. The sequence goes on from FLSR01001038.1 coordinate 245,971, forward strand.
TGGTTCTCGCGCTCTGCCCAGGGAGCCGTGAACCAAAGCAGGCGCCCAGACTGACAGCAACAGGCCATCGGAGAGAGAAACCCAAGCTTCATCTTGGAAGAGTGTCCACGCTACGTCTCCCAGAAGCAAATCCAAAATCAGCTTGTCCTCTTTTCTGTGCTGCCTTCAGTCGGCAAGACAGTGCTGTGTACAGAACGCGTACTGGGGTGAATCTCTCGAAACATTGGCCAGATCAGATTTCACATACTGCAGAAAAACTTTTTTCTTGTGTGATTTCTGTATCTGTTTGTATATCAGTGTGAGTGTTTGTGTGCCGAATTTTTTGTTTACATTTATGAGTATATATTTCTTAGTATATATTTGCATGTGTATGACAATATAGTAAGTATAAAAACAATTTAAATCTATATTTATATCTATACAATTTAAATATATATATATATATATATACTGTATATAAAATGTGTACACACACACATATATAATTAAAATAATTTATTTTTCATTTTGTCATAAAAAAAAAAGCCATGCAAAATTGTTTAATGGGACAACAGCACAAATTATAATATGCAAAATTGTTTATGGGACAACAGCACAAATTATAATTTCTTATTTTTTCCTTTTGATTTTGGATGTAAAATGTGAGCTAGATCGTGTTCTTGACAGCTTTTCTCAGCTCACCGAGAGTCAGAGAGAGAGAGAGAGAGAGAGAGAGATGTAGTGGCGTCATCGCTCTGCCTCTGTTCCCTGACCTGAAAGAGACGTCCCTCTTTGAGTTTCTGTCAGGCGCCGTGTGTGTGAAGCGGCAGACGAGCTCTATTGTTGCTGCTGTACGAGCGTAATGAAGATTTACACTGCAGACTCGTCGTTCTCAAAGCCCCGCTCGTCCCAGTCACTCCACTGAAACAAGTGTTGGCTGTGCTGTTCACTGAACGCTTCTGATGTGCTTTTATGAACGTCAGTCATGTGGTAGAGGAATCTTAGTTGATTTGTCTTGAAATCTGATGAGATTTAAACTCTAAGGCCAGTAATATGTTGTACATGCTTGACGTGCTTCTTGCTTTACTGTGACCGTAACTGACCCCAGTACAGGAGGGGGCGATAGAGTTCATTTCACATCAGGTCTGTGCTGTTAAACCAGCTGTGGTGTTATTCAGGTAGATAGATATAGAAGTTTAACGTTTAGCTTCTCTTCAAACTGTTACTGTGTAATGACAATAGTTGAGTTAAAAGAGGAACAAATACCACAATTGCATTCAAACACATTTCAGAATGAAACAACACACTCTAAAAACTCCTGGGTTAAAAAGGGACCAACTAATTTATGGGTTATTTCGACTCAGAAAATTGGGAGATCGGAAGTAACAACATCATTCTGCATTGCCAAAAGCTCTGTCAAAATGATAACGGCAATGAGATTATAAAGTGTTAAAGAAACTCTAGCTAGAGTGCGCTAGATATTCTACTCTTTCTCTCTTCATCTTCTTTATTATATGTGTGGAGCTCGTCCTGTGTTTATACAGTATGAGATAGGAAGTGGTTGAGTGTCTTTCCATTCCCTGTTGTATTTCCTCGTTCGGAGCGGCCGATCCGGGGGTAGCTGCGGTCAGCTGCCCACATCTGCAGTTCGGAAAACGGTGCAATTTAAAACCAGGGCAAAATATACAGGAGAGAGTCTCTTTTCATCTCGCTGCTCCCACAAAGGAGAGCAAGAATACGAGATTGGAGAAATGAGGGCTCAGGCAGACCTCTGCTAGATCTTCTTTCCATTTGGATGAGAGGCGTAATCCAGCGTAAGTGAAATCACATGGTGAATTATCCCATCGAGAAGGCAAGACGAGCGCTGAAGGAGACTTTAATGATGATGAAGCTCTCCGGTTCCTCTAATGAAGCCGTTGATTGGATGCTTTCTTCATCTCAGCACGCCAGACTGCAAACGTTCCTTCTTTTAGACGTTTAGACTTCTTAACTCAAGCAATTACTTATAAACCGTTAAAGACAGACATACTGTGAGCTCCAGGGTCGTTATTTGACGATATATGATTTGGTCCACATTATTTCAAAGCAACGTTCCTGGTGAAAAACTGATTCTGTAAAGAAATCTCTTTAGCTCCGCCCACCCACATGAAGCACAGCGAAAAATGCTACTTAAATATTTAAGCCAATAGTTATATTTATGCATCATTTGTATTTTGATTGTCTTTCGCAATGCTTCATGGGATTGTTGTTCTTTCTCTGATTACATCTGTTACGTACATAATCTTGTTCCTTTGTCTTTTTGTCAGATTTCAAATAGTTTATTATTGCTTCAAATCTAAGTTTATAATGTTGTGATTCACCTGATTGTTTTGGTTCATGGCTTATAACACTATAACACTTTCCTTATGAGAAAAATGGGCAGGGTGTGTTGCACTCTATAGCAGGACAAGTGGGTGTGGCTTAATATTCTGTCTCTCTTTAAAGGGATAGTGTGTCCAAAAATAAAAATTATATCATAATTTACAACAGTCAACATGATAGCTTTGTGTGAGGAAAACTAACTGATAATCTCATTTGATTTAAATACCGTGGAGACAGTTTAGCTAGGTTTTTAGGCCTGAAACTGCATGAAAAGTAAAACAATTATAAAAGCTGTAACTTTAGGAGTCACGTGGACTAACTTCAGATACATTTATGGTGCTTTTTGTCATTTTTAGAGCTTGACAGACATTAATTTTTATTGTATGGAAACGAGCTCCTGCAACATTCTGTTAAACGTGGTTTGGATCAACATGAGGATGAGTAAATAATTCTTCCTCGTACTTTCTTCCTCCTGTTGAAGACTTGTCTGTGGGCTAAAAGTAGGTCATCACCAAACCTGTTGCATTAGCCGAGCGTGTCTATCTTCATTTCCCACTCTTTCTCTGGACCCCTCTTCCTCCTCCTCCTCCTCCTCCTCCTCCTCTTCCTCCTCCCTCCTCGGTATTTTTTTCATTTGCAATACAGTAATATATAACATCAGGCATTGGGAGATTTAGAGCTTTACCTTACATAACCCAGTGGATTTAACTTTAGTGCTTTGGTTTGACTCCAGCACTGCCTGTGCTCAGAAACAAATGCATACTCTATCTATATATCTGTCATTCTGTCTGTCTGTCGTTCTGTCTATCTGTCTGTCTGTTGTTCTGTCTGTCGTTCTATCTATCTATCTATCTATCTATCTATCTATCTATCTATCTATCTATCTATCTATCTATCTATCTATCTATCTATCTATCTATC
>FLSR01001038.1:250164-278275 GCA_900092035.1 Leuciscus waleckii
TTGTGATTGGTCGTAGTGTTATCCAATTGCGTGCAGTGAGATTTTCAAATGCATGCTTGGTGCCGCCCATCGAGCTGGCCGATTTTCATTAGTCGATGCCAGACCATTAATCTTTCAGATTTGGGTCAGGATTTCTAGGCTAGAAATATTGTGAAATCTTTTTACTATTTTTTAAAAACTTTTTCTATTTGAATATGCAGTAGTAAACATTTTAAGTGGATCAAAAAAGTTAATCAAAGTTGTCCTAAGACAAGAACAGGTATTGTTCAAAATTCATGTGTAACTTTGATTAAAGTTTTTGATCCACTTCTAATGTTGAGTACTGTATATTTAATATATAGTCAAATGTATTTTATTCCTGTGATCAAAGCTGAATTTTCAGCATTCTGATATGATGATTTCAAGAAAATTTCGTATTATTATCAATGTTGTACACAGTTGTGTGTGTGTGTGTGTGTGTGTGAAATGCATTATGGTTATGCAGCGAGAGTGTGTTGGCGTGTTCTTGTCCAGCAGTCAGCTCTTTTCTCCATTAGAGATGATTTGATGTGACTTTATTTGAGTGAGGTTGGCCGGTTTCTGCTCGCCCCACTACAGCCAGTTTGTGTTCCTGTGGCCCGCTGGTCCACCTGGCCAGAAACCACAGCCTGTAAATCTTACATAACGAAGCGTTCCAGCTAGCACCAATGTTGGCCAGAGACACAAGGGCAGCGAGCTAAAGAGAGCGATCTGACTGGTGCAGAAAGAGGGTGGGATATTAACAGAGAAGAACGTATTCCAGAGTGTTTAGAGGAGACATCATGTCATTTGATTCAGCTTGTACACTCAAGAAGCTTTTTAATTTCTTTGGCGTCTCATGTACTCCAGCTCTGGGAGTTTTAAGATGTAAAGCTGCAGGGATTAGTTTAGTAAGAAGAGGATGAGGAGGAGGAGACGTGAGCGACAGGGGCCGCTGACTCGGTCAGAGGGATGTCAGGGCGGTCAGCGCAGAGATTAGGAGCAAGTGATGGAGACAGATAGATAGAGGTCTTGCTTACATCAACTCAGTGCTCACGCAACCTGGAGATGAGTTTGGGTTTAGTTCAAGAGCAGGACCTCACGCTGCAAGACTGCAATCTCAAAGACACTGACACTGAAAAGGCTTTATCAATGCTTCTAATACATAAAGTTATACAGGTTATAATATAACATGAATTAATGCTTTAAGTACCATGAACTAACAATAAATAAAATGTTTTGCAGAATTTATTCAACTTAGCAATGTTAATTTTTATGAACAATATTTAGTTCATATACTTTATTATGTATACATTTCTAATCATTTTCTCCATATGCAGTTTAAATTCAGTTCAAAGCCATGTATTAATCTTAATGTTTTATTTATTTTATAAATTACTTTTTTTTTTACATTTTATTATATTTTTAATCTGTCTGTGTGTCTATTTATATCTATATCTGTGTCTATATTTTTAAGTGCATATATTTATGCATTTCTTAATCTTACAATGTTATTTTTTATTTTTTTATTTTATATATTTATATTTTGCACTATATTTTTTTACCTATCTGTCTGTCTATATTCATTGCATTAATTTTTTTTTTACATTTTAATTCCGTTCGCATTGGAAAAAAAGTTTGCAACCAACCAGCTCTGAGATGAATCTCAACATTGCAAACTTTGATTTGAAGTGAAATAAAAATTGTGTATAAATAAGGTAAAAATCGATTTAATCAGGGAATTTAATGCTCATTTCTTGAAACATTTCCGTTGACGTATTTAAAGATTGTACAATGTAAAACTCATGAATACAAGTCATTGACTATAGTATAAATATGAATTATCTGGATCTCATTGAAGAATTGTGGGTAGTGTAGTGTCAGTGAAATCAGCAATGATACATGACTTTTGGCTGACTTGCATTAATCATCATCATTTATCAACCTCAGTCCAGGAACTTATGGTAGATCTCAAAAGATTTATGTAATCGATTTCTAAAAATAAAAAAAGAGAAAAAAAAAGGGTTCTCTGGAGAAAAAGAATGAGATTTTTACTTGCCTATCATTGCTGTTGCGTTATAGAAAAAAGGGTGAAACAAACGCGAATCGGTTCATTTTCCAAACTATCGTTTGTCTTTGCAATTTTTTTTCTTCATCAACATATGTTTTAATTTTTCTCCTACTTATGGTGATGTTCTCTGCCTAGTTTGACGTTTCATGTTTTGCTTTTCATATTAATAGACCTCTGTTCAACCAAGAGACATAGTTGGGAGAAAGAAAAAAGAGGCATAAAAAAACAGAGGGAAGAGGAGAGCAGAGAGGGAGGAACAGGGTGGGAAGCCAGAAGTGAATCATGAACTAAGTGCATTTCCAACCTTTGCAATCGGATTTTTCCAGTCCATTTTCTCAGTGTCCGTGTCCCCTTCTCCAGTGTGTGTCCCTCCCGCGATACTCTCCGACTTTTACTGTCACAACATGTAAACTCTGCTTTTCATCATGGCATTTCTAATGAAACATTCTCCGTTTCTAATTAAGCTTCATAAAAATAAATAGCTCGCTCACTATTAATAATATTACTGCTTAATAATAATATGAAACAAAATAAGAAATTGCTTTTTAAGATTTTAGTGTAAAATAAAAATGAGTATAAGAAATAATAATATCTAATAGTACTTTGAAATTACAATCCTTGGTAACACTTAATTTTACATTGTCCTTATTACACGTACTTAGTAAATGATGCATAATTACTTGCAACTAACCCTAATTAAACCTAATTATATAATAAGTAAAGGTTGTTAATTAATATTACTCAGTGCTTAAATGTGTAGTTACACTGTAACAAGGACGTCTTAAAATAAGGTGCAACCCAAGACTTATTTATGTAGATAATTTCCCAATAGATAATTTCTTCACTTTGGTTTTATTTTGGTGCAAAACCACAGGGAGCCGTTAAAGCTTGGGAAGATGATTTTTCTTAAAAGATTAATTGCACAGGTCTAGTACTATTGGAAAATAAATAACTTGAAATTGAATTTAGCATTTAATTTAGCTCTGCTAACATGCATTTAGTCACTTCCAAACACTTTTACATTATGAAGTTTCTGTCAACAGACAAACTAGTGTTTTATTCTCATCAGAAGATACTTTGATCATGTGAACAATGCTATTTTTTTTTAAAATTTGGCTAATTGGATCATAATTTCAGCTTGCAATAATTGTGTAGCACATTTGGCTCCGTTCCAAAATTCTATTCCGCAAAATTGCAGCCCAGAGAAAATTCCCATCGCTTTTCCCTCAAAATTAGTGCAGTAAATGGGTGAAAATCCGGCATATTCCACGTGGGCCTATAATGAACGGTGTAGCTCCTGAGTTTTTATGGCTTGTCAGTCTTGTTTAATTTCATTCATTCAGATCTCTGCTCGCACACATGCACGTCTCCCCGCATTTTCATCTGCTTTTCTGTTTCTGTCTTTCTGTCGGATCCCTCCACCTATTTCTCTTTTTCTCCATCACTTTCCCTCACACCTCCTCTGCTTTTCCTGTTTTAGTCTCACCCCCTCGTCCTCCCATCTCTCTCTCTCTCTCTCTCTCTCTCTCTCTCTCTCTATCTCTTTCCAAAGCTGTTTTTCATAAAGCGTTGGCTGGAATGGCAGATCCCAGAGGCGTAGTGTGAAACACTAGACTCTGATGGAGCGAGAGCCAAACAGATGCAGACCCTCGTCTCAACATAAACCTCAGCTCTCTCTCTCTCACACACACACACACTCTCTCTCTATCTCTCTATCTCTCTGTCTCTCTGTCTCTCTCCACACTGTCGACATGCTCCCAAAGTTCCTCAGACTCTCCTGCAACTCTCCTCTGCCCAGGCGCTGAAAAACACTCTGTGCTTTTGTACCAAGTTAATCTAAAAGAATTGTTTGAGGTTTGTTACTTGCGCACATTTGCTTTTCGCTGAGATTCAGTGTTTATTTGAGCCTGAAATATTTGAGACTGAATTGTCTCATCAGGCTGAGATTCTTAAAGGGACAGTTCATCTAAAAAATGAAAATTCTGTTTGAATCTTCATGTCGCTCATAATGATTTTATGAATATGAGTGCAATGATTTTTATGATTTGTTTTATTTAGAACACAATAAGCCATTAAATATGTGCCCTTTATCACACGATGAAAGCGAATGGTGACTTCGGCTTAAGACTAGATTTTCACTGAATAATGACTTGAATTCAGTCTTTTTCTTAGTGTAAAGCTATCAGAATATAGCGCACAAATCATATGGACATCTTTATGGTGCTTTTTCAATACTTTTTTTGTCAGATATGGAGATTGACGGCCGCAATCCCTATTAGTGCTGCACGATTAATTGAAACAAATCTGAAAATCGTGATACGGCTTAGTGCGATTATCAAATCACGAAGACTGGGATTTGATGAAATGAGTAAATGCACTTTTAAACCTGCCTTTGTCAACAATAAAGAAGCTTGAAGAGCTCCCTGCAGTCTTTCACTCGAAAAAAAAGATTGTTTAATATTTGAAAATGAAGAAACTATAATAAATATTAGCATTGTAATTTTTACAGTTTTACTGTAAAATTATTATTATTATATTGGTGTTTTTTTCTTAAATATTATATTTTACAGTGTAATATACAATATTCATATTTATTATTTTGTAATGTTTTATTTTGTAGTAATAATAATATTTATAATCATTTTCTTAAATAGACTTATTTTACAGTGAATACTTACACAAAGTGAATACTTTAATATTCTTTAGTAATAATAATATTTTTTATTATTATTACTATTATAAATATAATAATAATTTTTATTATTATAGTCATATTGATATATAATCACAAATAAAATTGGCCCAAATGTGTAGCCCAACAAACAAGCACATTAAACCTTGAGCTTTTTTCTAAGTCACTTTATAAATCAGTTGCAATTTCTATCCGATAAATTAGAATTAGTATTTTCCCCTGGTCCCTGTCCACTATCATTAACTGTACAAGAGCATTTTTAGCAAGATGAGCCGAGGTGTTTGGGAGGACGACCGTGATGGATCCTCTGGGTCTGGTCTGAGGTGTTTCCTCCTGTGGGATTCTGTTTCCTCTCAGCGAGCGCACGCACTGCCAGCGTTCCTCATTCCTGCGAGACAGACGGAGAGATTTAACCTGGTGTTTATGACCGGGATGAGTTTGACGCATGACCTCCTGACACAGGATCTGATTTAATATTCTCTTATCGTGGAGGTGGCGTCCTGATGAACGAGCTGAGAGCATTAACGTCTTATCTGCTCCAACAGGCCCAGAGACAGATGAGATACAGGCTTAACTCTGCACCGACAGAGACCGGATTAGATCACGCTAGTTCAGGTTTATGAGTGGATTGATAGATGATGGAAATCTATTAGCTTGAGCGTGGGATCGATGGTGAGCCGCTAAAAGCTTAAACGCGCAGATCTCCTTAAATGACCTTAAAGACACTTGTGGGAACAAAACCTTTTTTTTTCTTTCTTCTCATTCACAACCCATTTTATTTCCATAATGTGAAGTATTTTTAGATTGGAACATGATTTGGGTTATTTTATTCTTAAACGCAACAAGCTTTACACTTAAGGAAGTAAATGGGGTTCATTTTAGTTTCAGGTGTAGTTACTCCTCACAGATGACTGGGAGAAATGGAGGAAAATACCCATTCTCACATTCCTACATGCAGGACATGAAGAGGTCCGTCTGCTGTTGGGTTGTGTGTTTTTCTCATGGTGCTGTGTATCAGTAATGTGTGTAGGATAGGGGGAAATGTAACAGAAGGAAGTGTGTGTGTGCGGGCCTGGCTGTCACTCGAGGCTTTTAAAGAAAATAGAGAGTCTAGACATGTTTATTTGTTCGCCCTATCAGATCATGAGATAATGCTCGGACATATGAACTGGTGAGTTTCTTTCACACACTCTGTTGCTTCCTCATTTCCTCATAAGTTGTCTCACTATAGCGCCATCTGCAGGTGGGATGTCTCATCTCACAGAGACTCAAAGGCAGCAGATGATTTAAAAAATAACTATTTGTTGTTTTGTTTAAGTTTTTCTTTGTGTTATTTTATTTCAGCTTCAGAAAATGCTTTTATTTCTGTAATTTTCATCTTAATTTTAGATTTAGTATATGAAAAAGCTGTAGATTAACTAATTGAAAGCAGTGTTCTTTTAGTATTATTTATATATGATTATAATATTTATTAATATTAAGAATTAGCTTCTATTTTTAATTTTTGTTGTATGTTTTAGTAATTTTATTGTAAGCATTTTTATTGTATTTGTATTTTTCAGTTTTAGTAATTGTAGTACTTTTGTTTAAGTTAGTTGTCAACATTTCTAATTTTCATTGACATTTTTTTTTTTTTTATTTTTTCTTTTTTTGCTTTATTTTTTTTTTTTTTTAGTTATTCATTTTATGCTATATATTTTATTATTTATAATTTTATAACTATAACAACACTATTAGTAAATGAGTTCTAGTTCTATTTATTTTATTTTTCCGATTTGCACCCTAAATGAGATCTCCGTTATCAGAAAAATACACTTCTGAACAGTGTTGGGGAAATGCTTTACTATATTGCGTTACTCCCTAAAAAATTTACTAATTGTGTTACTTAGTTACTTTTTATGGAAAGTAATGTGTTGAGTTACTTTTTCTCACCCGTACTGGGCTTGTTTGTTTGTGTTTTATTAAAATAAAAAAGCTTTTTGCAAATCTAAGGCCCTTTAACATCAGAAGTGAAATGAATAAAGCCTCAGGCTGAAGGAAATGCTAATTCACACCTGTACGTTAGAGAGTACAACTCAAACATTTCAGCTGCCAATCTGGATCGGAGAAGAATAGGACATAGGATTTTTTTGTCATTTTTCAAATGTCATTCATCATTCGTATGGTTGAATTTGATCATTGAAGGTCCGCAGCAAAGACATTGGTTAATAAAGTGAGATTAAATACATAAAGTAAAAATGTATTATTTAACATACTTAATTATTGCCAGTTTGTTAAAATTCTGAGTTTGCATTTCACTGTTTTCATTAATTTCGTGGAATACGTGCTCACAACACCTCTGAACTTACGATTTTTCTCAACATGGGGAAAGGAGAGCTGTCAGTCAAACAAAGTAACTTGAGCTACTTATTTAAAAAAGTAACTCCGATGTTTTGTTGTAAATTTAAAAGTAATGCATTCCTTTACTAGTTACTTGAAAAAAGCAATCTGATTGTGTACCCAAACACGACTTCTGAGTTTAAAACGTGCTCAGAAATATATTTCAAAAGACAGTTTGCACTTTAAATGCCTTTTAATGTAGTGAGCTACTTGTTTCTGTACAGTAGCTTGTAGTGCAGCTAACAACTAGTCTAATAGGGTGACTGTAGTTGAACTATTCCTTCATGCTACAGCCCACCGTATCCCACGCTCCTCTCTCTCTCTCACACTATCTCTCTCTGTCTCTTTCTGCCATTCAGACGCTCATTAGCTGAAATAAGCACATGCGCTCTTTAACAGCCGGTCCTTTATGTGTTTGTGTGTAGTTTTACAGCGCTTGTAAAACACCTCCACTCAGTTTGGAGTGATTATCTGTGCGTTTACCAGCCCAAATAAATCCAGCGAGGGTTTTCAGCTGCTGGAGTGTTTTTGCTCTGGATTTCATGGTTTTGATTGTGCAGTTGTGTAACAGAAGCGAGACTGGCCCTGCACTGGGTTTCGGTTGTGTTGTGCTCTCTTTTGGGCCGGTTTGTATTGAGATGCAGCCTGCGCTGGATTTCAGAGAAATGGTGTGTGAATGGTACTTTATAGTGTGTGCATTGTGTAATGGTGTCGTGAAGAGGGAAGACCTCACATGAAAACCAGATGGACGCCCTGAAACAAAGAGAGAGTAGAGTAGTCTCGGCATTAAGCCTGGTCCACTTTACATCTTATTCTGGTCAAAAAGCGTCCATTACACGGGAAGAGAGCGTCTGATTGACATGTGAATCGACCAACTACAATGTGTGTTTCTTAATGTGTGTTTGGAGTGTGATTTACTGCTTGTTTATCGCTTTTCTAAAGTACTCTTCATACTGAATTATATTTTTTCTAAATGACATTTCACTTGCATTTGTTAACAGACATCTGTAATTTCATGATGTCGGTAGTTTTCTAAGGTGGGAATGTCTGTTGTGTGAATGTGGCCATTATGGAAGGTCATGTGAACTGGATACTTTCACATTAATTCACATTAATTTATATCATTTTTATTTATAAATATATACCAATAATTTTTTTTTAAATCCTTATGTGGCCCCTATATATATATATATATATATATATATATATATGTGTGTGTGGGTGTGTGTGCGATTAATTAATCAAATTAATAGCACATCAGATTTGGCTGAGAAATTACCCCTAAAAAATTATTTAAAGTCATTATTGTGTTAAATGAGAAAATAGACATTACAAAATAGACATTACACAACATAGCTTTAGACATTTTTTCTTTTTTATTCAACAAAATTGATTGTACATAAACTTTTTAGGCTTCAGTGGCCATGAGAGTGAGTAAATGATGACAGAATTTAAATTTTTTGGTGAACTATATTTTTAATAGGCTTTTTATTCATATGGAAATATGAAATCATTGTTTTAATGAATTGATACTCTAAATAAGAAACTAAAACTGCCAGTAGGTGGCGGTAAATGTCTCAATCAGCAAGTCATTGAATCATTCATTCGATTCGTTCAAACGGCTGATTCAGTCAGAAATGAAGTAAATGGCCCTCATTAGGAATGAGCCATTGAATCATTGCTTGATTCACTCAAAACGTGGATTCATTCAGAAACGAAACACCGCTGTGTGTTGATCAGAGACGCACGACAGTTCTTTGGCTTTATATTTTTGTTGGCTAAATTGAGCAAAAACAGACAATATTGTGTCAAAAATATAGCACTTCTTATATCAGTATCATATTTGCACTCTTGCTATTCGGGACAAAAACCTCACTCGTGTGAAATTTCGCTCGTTACTCGTGTGATATTGCTACATCATGATTAGGGCTGGGACAATAAATTGATGCATCATGAATCGAGAAATGATTCTGGATCGATTCTGAGATATTCCAAATGCACCGCAATTCAATCTCAAATTGATTCTGAGCTTAGTTTTCATCAGCAGATGGCGCTGCGTGCTTTAGAAACAGCCGTACTCTGCTTGCTTCCATGCCTTACACACACCCCGCTAGAATCTTCTATAAAATAATCATTCATGAAGTTCAAAAAGGTTGAAGCGAATTACAAGGCTGTTTGCAGTGGGCTGTTTACATTAATCTAGCGTCATGCAAGGTGCAAGTGCATTCTCAGACTCAGACGAATGCATGAACGCTCCTCTTCATGAGCATTTGAGCGTCCAGTTAATAGCTAGCCTACGGCGCCAGAGTCGATTCAAGAGAAAATGGCGATGCATTCGGAAAAAATTGGAATCGATCCATGAATCGCGATGCAGCGATTTATTGTCCCACCTCTGATCATGATATAAATTTGAGACAAAAACTAATACAGAGGCATTTTTGCCCTGAGATCTTGAACTTCGTTCTATAGGCCCGCTGTTGCCCCGCTTCATGTTCGTCATCAAATTCGTTATTCGTAGTTTTTTCCCATTACTTAAATTAACATGTTAAATCGACAGCCCTAATAATATTATATTTGTTATGCACACACACATTATATATTATATATATAGTATATATGACAACGTCTTTGCCTACACCTCAGTGTTTGCTTTTTTGACTAAGGTTTTGGATCTCTCGCTGCTTGCTTCACTCTGCTTTCAATCCCACAATCCCCTGCGTGAGCCATAGAGAAAGAATTGAGGACACGCACGCATAAGGTCAGGGTGTGATGGCGTGTGTGTTATTGTGGTCGTAGCCCCGCTCTCGCTCTGTTGCGTTCACTCCATCATGCAAGAACAGACCAACTCTCTCTGATCTCAGCCAACACGTCTCTCTCTCGCTCTTCCTTCTACACTCCCTCTGCTCCACTTTCTTGGCAAGGTGCGACGTTCCCACAGCTCAGCCACGTCTCTCTCCCTGTCTGTCTCTCCCTCTCTCGGTTTCAATCTCTCTTTTTGGCGAAACTGGCCTCACATGATCCACGCACACACACTCATATCATCCTCATATCTTTTATACTCTGATATACAAGCTGACTTGTTAGCATACTTCACATACTTCAGCCTGTAAACAACCATCCCAGAACCCCATTATTTCACGTTGCGCCTGATTTGTAGTTTCTGAAACCGTTTTTCTGTGATTATGAATCTCTCACATGAAAACAGTCTTCCAAACAGCACAGACATACTTAGAAAGTTATCATTTATTAGTGGTGTGTGCTGCTAGGGCAAAAATCACTATACTTCAGGTTCATACTTGGTGTTAGTGATCTGAACAAACCCCCTAACGCTAAGTATACAACTTTTATGCATAATTCATAGCATAACAGATGTGAATTAAATCTCAAGTCATGTGTTTGTTGAGTACAGGTGTGCTGTTTTTTTTTTTTTTAAACAGTCGGATGTGATATTTTCAGATTATAAAACAAGCAGGGAATTCTTAGACACTAAAAACACCCTCAATTACTTTAAATTAAATTAAATTGATTTAGTGACCATTTAACAGTGTCACATTTTCTTCAAAAAGAGATCTTTAGAAATAATCTGTTATATGAATATTAAAGCCTGCATTAAAGAATAATACATACTGCATAGTACCGTTTAAAATGGGTTAAGGTTTTTTTTGTTTTTTTTTAAAGAAATGTATATTTTTATCAGGAAGGACACATTAAATTGATCAAAAGTGGCAGTAAAGAAATTTTTTATATATATAAAAAAGATTTCCATTTCAAATAAATGTTCTTTTGAACTTTGCATTAATGGTAATTGATGATAATTCTGGAAGAAAAAATATATCATGGTTTACACAATAATATTGTTGCAGCACATGGATAATAATCATAAATGTTTCTTGAGCATCAAATCATCATATTAGAATGATTTCTGAAGGATCATGTGACACTGAAGACTGGAGTAATGATGCTGAAAATTCAGCTTTGATCACAGGAATAAATTACATTTTAAAATGTATTAATTTTGAATTGTAATAATATTGCACAATTTCACTGTTTTTACTGTATTTTGATCAAATAAATGCACCCTTGGTGAGCAGAAGAGAATTCTTTCATAAAAGTATTACCGACCCCAACTGTAGTGTATCTTTGGAGTTCAAAAGAAAGCAAACATTATAGAAAGATGTTTAAATTCTCTCTGAGGTGTAGCACGTCATCTTGTTTCCTAGCTCACCGGCAGGTCGTTTCAGTGTGACCACATGTTTTACTCTAAATTAAAGTACGTTTATTTCAGGCCAACATTTACCTTTCTGAGGTCAGCAAACCCTTTTTTCCTGTGTCCTTCGCTCCCTGGTGGCCGCTGAGAGTTACTGCACCCCTCCACACTCAGATTTCATCACAATCACCACTGTGATACTATTTGCACGCCAGACGTTGCATTCGCACACACTGATGTGTGCTGCATTTATAAGTGGCAGTGTTTGCATCGATGTAAATACAGATGGAAGTTTTAAATGCTAAATTGGGGCGACGGCACTGAAATCACAGCGTACAAAACACCCACGGAGAGATGCGTCCGTGTGTTGTGTGTGTGTGTTATCGCTCTCCTTTAGGCTCAGTTCTGCATGGGTAGTAAATGGATTAGATTACGATAAGGTGTGTGTGTGTGTGTGTATCTTTGATGTGTGTACATAGAAATGTATAGATTAGATGTGGCCGTTATCCTCTGAGAGCGGCAGACTGTGTCTATCTGTGCCAGCTGCTTGGTTACATCTCTCTAATCAGACGAGAAGAGGACAGAACATGAAAGAGATGGGCGGCACGCCAACTTTCTCTCGCTCTGTTTTTCTCTCTCTCTTTTTCTCCTTTTTTTTTTTTTTTTTCATTTCCAGTTTTTCAGTTCTCAGCCATACCGTGTGTCCACGCTTCTTTTGCGTTAAAGCTGCTGTTGTGAACGTCTCTATTCCCCCTCCCCGCTCTGGTTCTCACCGTCTTTCTGTGCGCGGGGTGTGTAGTTGGCACGGAGCGGGCACAGACGGGCACACAGATGGGCAGCGGGCGATGCAGGGCAGATCCCTACACACCTGCTCCTCTTTGGCATGACCCAGACCAGACAAACACACACACACACACATGCGTAAACAGAAACGTAGAGAATCTACATTTGTGTGTCCGTAAACAGAACGTGCGCAAGGGCCTTAAAGGAACAGCTCACCCGAAAATGAAAACACTGTCGTCATTCACTTACCCTTATGATGTTCCAAAACAGTCTTGTTGTTGCTAAATAAAAAAAAAATAAAAAATAAAAAGCTGAAATATATTATAATATAAATATTTAAAAAATAAAAAGCTGAAATATATTATAATATAAATATTAGCTGAAACATTTTAATGAAAATGAGAAATGTTGCATTGCAACTAAGTGAAATAAAATAAGTTGAAGTACTATGCTAAAACTAAAAACTGAAAATAAAAAAAACTTAAGGCTGAATGGGAATATAAAAAGAAATCAAAACTAATAAAAATGACAAAAGCACAAATATTACTAAAACTAAAATGAAAATAAATATTTTCATGTATGAATAAATAAAACATTTTATACTAGTTTAAATTGGTGTACCGTATACTAATAACTTATAATATTTGAAAAATACTTGGTTTATATAAAAAAAATTCCAGTCATAATAATTGATTAAAAATGTATTTAAAAAAATAAAAAATAAAAGGTAATTCAATTTAGTAATAAATACAATAACAACAAATAATACTAAAATATAGTGCTTTTCATTTTTTAATCTGCAACACTGAGGAAGTTTTTTTCTTCTTTATATACTAAAGCTAAAATTAAGATGAAAATTATTGGGGTAAAAGCATTTTCTTCAGCTGTAATAAAAAAAGAAACTTAAGAAATATGGAAAAGATGAAGTCATTCAGGAAACAGATTATATCTTTTTTTTTCTTCTTCTTTCTTTTCAATAGAATTGGATGGTGACCAAAAGCACTATACATTAAAGCCAATAGAATTGGATGGACCAAAAGCACTATACATTTAAAGCACCATAAAAATAGTTAATATGGCTCATACTGTATGTCAAAAATTAGGTTTCAGAAGACTTCATATAGAGTAAAAGCCTTTTAATGGCATCTTACCACATTTACTTTCAGTGTGTGGAAAAGTGCAGCGTGAACGCTCTACCAAACATCTCCTTTTAAGGTCCACGAAAGAAAGTTAGATGTGTTTGGAATCAGATGAGGGCGAGTAAACAATGACAAATTTTCATTTTAAATTATCCTCTAACATATGCAATATGTGTGGCCAGCGATTGCATCGACAACATTCACACACTCACCCAGGCGCATACAAATGCACATACGTGCTCACAGACATGTGTGCCAGAGGAAACACAAAGCCATGCCCGGTTTTTCACCGTAATACCCGTGTGCATATGCATGCGTATACATGCTTGCACACACACTTACATGCAAACTCCAAACACACCTGCCACCTTTACACGTTCCCATTTCATATCCGCTCCCCGTGAGCGTTCACATACATATTAATCTAGAAGCATGCACAGGGCCGGGGGGGTCCGGAGCAGGTATAGACCCCCTTTAAAAGCACAAGCTGCCTGATTTCATTCGCTGCAGGGGCTGCTGGGAAACGCAGGGCTGAGGGGGCGCGGGCACAGGATGGAGTGTGCTTTCATAAGATAGGAAATGAATAAATAAGTGCCGGTGGAGGGGGGCAAATACTCAAATAAAGTCCAATAAAAGAGCTCAGAGAACATCTGTGTGGGATCGCCGTGGGGATTAGGAGGTTTGGAACATTTTAAGGCATTACGGATTAAAAAAAAAGGTCAGAATGTTTAGCAACATACCGATAAACCTCTTAAGCAAAACCCAATTGGAAAAGCTGTGCTGCCTCTTCATTCTGCACCGTTGTGTGTGTGTGCGTGTGTGTGTGTACCTAGGGTGTGGAGGCGTGTGCATTGGGTTTTTGTTTTTTTTTCAGGGAAATGCATTGCACATTTTCATGCGGTATACATTTTCCACGTATTTGTCATCAAAAGCCTTGACGTTTGAATCCAGGGGATCTAACATGTCTCTCCAACTAAAACACACACACACTGAGAAAGAGAGAGAGGTAATGTTTTCTCTTTAGGGTAAAGATAAATTTGGACCAGTTTCACTTAAAGTTAAGTCAAAGTTGACCCTTTTACTTTCTTATTTTACTTTTTGTGCTTTTGTACTTTTTGTTGGCTTTTTGTGCACATACTTTTTGTGTTAAAAAGTTTGGGGATCAGATTATACGTTTATATTTTAGTAATCTTTCATCGAAATGTAATCAGTTCAGATGAGTTCAGTTTAGAGACTCCGCCTCTAAAACAACTTTGCTTTCCAGTTGATGTCATTTTTTTTTTATGTTGTAGATTGTTTTTAGAGTTGTTGCTAGGAGTTAAATTGAACTATAAAACCCTCATACAGAAACAAATAGTTGAACCATTTGTGGTAGTACATTATAATAATATTTGCTAGTAGTATTTGAAGTAATATTCAATAAACGAGTGTATTTAGTTGGGAAGCGCTAGTTAGGATGCCATGTAGATTTTTAGCGTAGATGCTTTGGTGATTTGCGTGATTATTGAGTGGTTAAAGTAACATTACAGATGGCACAGGTTGAGTTATGTGTCAAAGTTGAATATTCAGGGTTATGGGTTGGTTTAGTTCACTAACACAAACTTTGAGAAACAAAGTGATGCCTTTGCGAACACATTTTGAAGATCCTAGGTCAAACCCATTAAGTTTACCTCTACAAAAGGCAGAACAAACCAAAATGGTAATATAATAACAAATTTGTCTTGCTTTCACAAGCGCAGTCATTTATGAATATGTGCATGCTAAATTAATCAATTAGATGTTTTGTAAGAAATGGGTGTGTGAATGATCAGCACTTGCTGTTTAGGCATGGTAATAGTTTTAAATACCCTGTCAAACAATCGTTTTCAATTTTAAACTTACTGAAGAAGTGCTTTTTCATTGTAAAGACACTTTTGTAATGTTAAAACCCCATTGCCACTGTGTGTGTATGTGTCGCGCAGTATCTTTGGCATGGTGTGTTCAGGGGTCCTTTGACTGTGTGTGCTGGGAAGATAAGGATTAGCATGAACATTGTTGGATGCAGTAGCATGTGTGTGTGTCTGTGTGTGTGTGGTTGCATGCTGATAACAGTGTTGATTGGACTCCATAGGCTGGAGTCTGTGCTCTAATAATGGACAGTCTCTCCTTTGTGTGTTTGAGTTTTGATGATCTGGCCCCCTGCTCATCCACGCTTTGTCTGTGCCCAATAGCGCGGCCTCTCTCATTCACTGGCGTCCAGTTCTGCATAGTGAGCTTCACTAATGTGCCATGTAATTGGATTGGAGGTCATCCGAGACGTCTCCTTAAGCTGCACTCATACTTCCACACCACCAGAGGGCGCCAATCAATTCGGAATATAGCTGTTCTGAATTCACACAATCCATTGGTAGCCATTATTTTGTTTTGGTATTTAGTTTTGTGTTCAAAATTGCCCTCTATACCCTCATTCACTATTCCCTACATTACTCCACTAATATGGTCCATTTGAAAGAGTGAATGAAAACGAGCGAGTGAATTCAGAGACTGTGTCATCTGGTCAGATGTGGGAATTCATTCGGCACGACCCTCAAACTGTTTCAAACAGTGCATTATGGGTATTCTCTACCCATTGAGTGTACATCAGTTGTACACTCATTATTGTGGGATAGACTAAGTGCACTCGATAACGTCCAATATGTTTTCGGGAACATTTTGAGGGTCTATCCCCTCAAATAGTGCCCTTTTAAGGGTGTATGGGGGATTTCAGACACAGCCAATGATTCTGATTAGAATCCAATTTACATTATAGAATGCAGTGAAATTTGATCATAACCGGCCTACACATGGCTGCCAGATTACAGCACTTATATATGACTTAAATTAAAATAAATATTAAAATACTTGCATATTTTATTTCTACTAGTCGGCAAGGCCTTTTTTTATTTTTTTTAAATGGAAAATTTGAGTAAATTAAAGGGCTTTACATCCAACTGGGTCTGCTAAAACACCTTTACTGACGTGTCGGCTCACGGTATCAGCTCACAGTATCAGCATCTGCGAACAAAAAGCGATATTTTCCCCCGTCAATTAGCATTTAGCACAAGTAGCTGAAAATAACCTTCATTTGCGAGCCGTTTAGCGTATAGTGTGTTGGATGAGAGTTTTTCTCTCTGTGAGAGGAGTGTGTGTCTGTGTGTGGGTGCTTTTGTAAGCTAGCTGGAATGCTCTGGTACCGCCAATGCTAAGATGGCTGCCAAGCGCTAAGATGGCTGCCAGGATTCCATACAACAACAGCAGCAAGCGAACGAGGGGTGCGAGAGAGAGAAAAGAAGGAAAGAGGGGGCTGACGTGTTTGTTTTTTCCTTCGAAACGTATAGTGTTTTTTTTTTTTTTTTTAAACCACATTCTGTTGATGCACGTAATTAGTGGTGCATACTAAGGCTAAACACCACTACTGCTATTTCTCATACTTTGGACTAATTCAAGCCATTTATTGAGACCAGAATATGGGCTAGTAAGCGCGCACCCAGAACCCCCCTAGCAACTAGGAAACATGCTAAAAACACTTAAATAACATAAGTATGATTGGCTGAAGAGGTGACACATGTATCAATGCTCAGCAGAGACATGGAAAGGCCAAAGTAACCAAGTGACATCCTTCTGAGGGTCTATAGTTAGTCAAAACCACGGTGCATATAGAAAAAAGGGGTTAGTGAGTCTTGGCCAACTCAAACAGCCGCAGGGGTCTGGTCTCTCTCCAAGATCACATACTTTCTAAGATAAAAGCCTACAGAGACATTGTCAAAACAACTCGATGGCTGCACACCAGCCTTTGTCTACATCTTATGAGCTATACGGCAGAGTTGGGTTTCACCAGGCTGCTCTCGGATGTGTATTTTGCAGATTTATATTTCAGATTAGCAGTGCAACTTCAAGCCTAAAATGGACTAGCCTAAAGTGTGTATCGCTGTGTTTTTACTCGCTAGAAGACAAAAAAACAACAACTGTAGACCGGCCTGACCAAGTCCTGAAGTGTTTTTTTAACACACCTGGGGTCTGTGTTGCCGGGCTAAAGATCTTGTTTCATGTTCGAAAGACTGTTTTGTGGTTTTATGACTTATTATATTATTATTTATTATATTATTTATTGACCTAGGCAGAATTTGATTCTGAAAGCAATGTAATTTGAGGTATTATTCAAGTCTGTAGTGCAGGCATTTAGTACTTTACAGGTTTGTTTACTCACCAATCCAAAGTATGAGCAATAGTAATTGTCATGTGACAAACCTACACTACTGTTACATTTTTTTTTTAAAGAAAATTCAATTAAATAAAAAAAAATCGATCATAAGTGTCGAAAATAAAATTAAATATTTCTTTTAGAAGAAATTAATACTTTTATTAAGCAAAGACGCATTAAATCGATCATAAGTGTCAGTAAAGGCATTTATATTGTTACAAAAGATTTATATTTCAAGTAAATGCTGTTCTTTTGAACTTTCTATGCAGCAAAGAATCAAAAAAAAAAAATATACAAATGCATTACAGTTTCCAAAAAATATTAAGCAGCACAACTGTTTTCAACATTGATAATAATAAGAAATGTTTACTGAGCATCAAATCATCATATTAGAATGTTTTCTGAAGGATCATGTGACACTGAAGAGTAATGATGCAGAAAATACAGCTTTGATCACAGGAATAAATTACATTTGACAATATATTAACATAGATAGGTTGAGGAGATTCCCCACTTCCATGTAAAGTGCTTTGAGGTCTCAGAAAAAGCGCTATATAAATGTAACAAATTATTATTATTATTATTATAGAAAACAATTATTTTGAATTGCTATAATATTCCGCAGTATTAAGTTTTGCTGTATTTTGATCAAATAAATGCAGCCTTGGTGAACATAAAAGACAACTTTCAGAAACATCAAAAATTCACACCGACCACAAACTTTTGAACGATAGTGTATGACAAGTCAAATTCCAGCTAACAAGACAGAACATCAGATTTCATGTATAAAGGTCCAAAACTTTCCTGAATATCATGTAAATGATCCAGAACCGGAGCACATTTTGCATGTCTCATTTCCAGCTGCGTCGCCTCAGCGCTACATTGAATGTGTGCTGGCAGAGAATATTCTGAATGTTCTACATCTGCTAATTGATTCTGGCACCTTTGGACTGAACCCAGACGTCCCATGTTTAATCGGCTCTCTTTCTTCCCTCCTTCCTTTCTCTCTCTCTCTTTCTCTTTCTGTCGGCTTTGCAGAATCTGGACAATCGGATAACTCCAACCAACAAGGAGAAGCAGACATCAAGCCTCCGCCCAATGGTGTGTCAAGCACGACTAAAATCTCACGCACACACACAGACTCTAACATCTACATCTCCTAAAGGTTACCAAAGGATTTTACAATCTAATGCCAGACGACACAGAAATTAAAGTCTGCTTTTAATTAACACTTCACTTAAAGGTGCCTGGAAGAACCAAAAAGGGGTTCTTGGTTCCCCCTAGAACCATTAAGTTAAACATTCTTAAAAGAACCACACTGAAGAAAAATGCAAATTCCATTTAGTTAGACAAATCTATTTTATTGGTTGATTGAACTATATGATGGCAAATATTTGTTATTCGGAATTTGTTTGTTTTCCTGTTTGTTGTATAGAAGTAACTCTTTATAATCTTGTCAGTTTGCTAAACAAAGTGAAACACAAGTTAGACAAACTAAGAAAGTTCTGGTTTGCTTAAAAAGCTTATTGAACTTGGATCCACAAGTAAAAAAAAAAAACATTAGTCTGTTGAACTTATTATAGTATGTTGGTTGAAATAGCAGACTAGCTTTAATTGTTAAGTTGATAAAAAAAAATAATTTCCCATAAGTTGAGTATGCTCAGTCCTCAAGTTTGAGTTTTCTCAACTTCCCTAAGTTGAGTATCTCAGTCCTCAAGTTTGAGTTTTCTCAACTTCAGATTTTTTTTTTTACAGTGCATTTTTGTAGTGATTTTAATAATCTAAAGAATCTTTTCCACGGCAAAGAACCTTTTCTCCAATGGAAAGTTTCTTAATGGAACCCGAATGGAAATAAAGAACCTTTAGTTTTAGGAGTTCTCATGTCTTTCCAAACTCATGACTTTCTTCCGTGGAACACAAAAGGAGATGTTAGGAAGAAGGGGTCTCATTGCCCACTTCCATAAGATTAGTGTCAACGTTCTGCTAAAGTTCATCTTTTTGCTCAACTTTGTTTTCCATAGAAGATCAAAAAGTTTTAAACTGACATAAAAGGTGATTAAATACTGCTGGATTTAATTTTAATTTTAATTTTAGATTAGATTAGATTCCTTTAAAAACTCCACAAATAACTTTTAATTCTCTAGTTCTGTAGAAAATCATCTAGATACTTGGGCCTTAAAGTTCCTGGAACTGTAAACACTAATCTGAAGAAGAACCTATACTGAAACATCAAGAACAATGAAATTAATTCAAGATACCTACACTCTGAAAAATATAGGTTCTTTATTGACAGTATGGTTCCATGTAGAACCTAATTGATCCACAAAAGTTCTTTCTGTAAAGGAAAGAACCTTTGTGGTTCTATTAGGTTCTACATGGAACCATAATGCAGATTAAAAAACGGATTTTATAGTTCTTTGTAGTTCTTTAGATTGTTAAAATGTTCTATACACTAAAAAACGGTTCTTTTACAGACTGTTCACTGTATGTTTCTTCTATGACAGCGCCATATTAACCCCTTATTCATTCACCCCCCAAAAAATGGTTCTTCTAGAGGGTTCTTTCTTTGCTGAACATAAAATTCTGCACAAAATAAAAATAAATAGAAAAAACCTGATTGTTCAAGAAGCAGTCTGCTTGAACCTTCTAAACTCTCCTCTGATTAGTTAATCTGATAAATGCCAAGCTCTGGTTAGCACTGGTTGAATCGGCATGTGAAATCCCTGGCTAATCATCGTGTCAGTCACCATATTCCACTCCAGCCAGTCAACAGATGGATCTGTGGGTGAGCCGCTCTCCACAGACGCACAAATACGGGGCGATAGATACTGTACGGCAGTTTATTTACGTTAGTAAAGTCACATGCACACCATGACTTTCTCTCGCCGCGAGAGTGCGCTGAAGCGATTTCCATCAGAGTTTATTATAGTACAGTGTTGCTATGTCGGCTGTGACGGAGAATGGTGAAACGCTTATAAATCACTCCGTGATTGGCTGATGGGAACCACATGGCTGTGGCGCGGGCGACACTGAGCTCATGCACTGGCCTCGCTGCGGTTAACCGGCACACACACACACACACACACATGCACACGCGCTGACCTCAGCCAGCACTACAGATGGGTGTGGAAGCATGGCTCATTCACCCGTTTTGCCCACACACACAAAAGTACATATTGAAATCCCATATGCACAGCAAAAGCAAATACGTTTGTATATTTGTATGCAGTGTCACACACACTTCAGCTGAAAACACACTCTTGAGTGTGACATAAAGCATTTTTAGTGTCCTTTTTTTTACTTTCAATGAAAAGATGTTTTTTTTCCCTCATATACATATTTCGAATGAACTAGAGGGCTAGAATATAATTTTTTCACAACATTGGATGTTATGCATAAACAAACTGTAGAATTATAGAGCAAAATTTAGAATTTTGGTGGCATTTTTTGCCTCAAGCCCTGGTTCGTTTCTGACTCTATACTAAAACTCTTGCATGCTTTAAAACAGCTTTACAAGTCGATCGGTCTCTGGTTTAGTAGCTTTAATGCATGTTGGCAGTACTCACACGTTCTTGCTTTCCTCTTTGTCCATATATATTTCTGTCTCTTTTCTCTGCTGCTCTCAGCTTTGTCTGCTCGATTGCTGTCATTGTTGTCTCTTTACCTTTCTCTTCTCCTGTCCCTTCTCTCTCGTCTTGTCGTCATGTTTCAAACGCTGCAGGACTGAGATGGAGTTGTATGCCAGTCTCCCGCGGAGGTACTCC
Organism: Leuciscus waleckii; assembly: GCA_900092035.1. NCBI lineage: Eukaryota > Metazoa > Chordata > Actinopteri > Cypriniformes > Leuciscidae > Leuciscus > Leuciscus waleckii. The sequence goes on from FLSR01001038.1 coordinate 271,416, forward strand.
ACACTTCCATCTCTGCTGTCTAACTCTATACTGTCTTTGCTCATCTAATGTCTCATTCTGCTAAGTGATCTTACGTTGCTGATGATTTTGGGTGGGCTGTAATATTTAAATGGACAGATTTTTCAATTGTAAAATTATTTATAATTAAAACATTCCCATTTTTAAAACCAGTCAATAAAATAAAATAAATGCAAATTATATTAAACCAAATAATATTGCATTTTCAGATGTTACACAACATGCAAGCTTGCGTTAAATGAAATATTTATTTCTTTTCTCTTTCAGCTCCAACAAGCGTAAATCCATTGATGACAGTGAGATGGAGAGCCCGGTGGACGAAGTCTTCTATTCGGGTCGTTCTCCTGCCCCGGGAGCGTCCCAGCCCAGTGGCTGGCCCAATGATGTTGATGCAGGTACAGTCACTTTACCCAGAAGCCCTCTGGCTCTTCACACACTCCACCTGAAAAATCCATACATTTCTTTATATTTGGTGCTGCGCCAATGAAAGTCTACATAGTCAGCGTAGACACCAAAATGAAGTTGACGTGAACGAAGACAAGGCTGTGAGGGACCGGCGTTCAGTATTCAACGAGCTGGACAATTGTCCATCGAAGGCTTATTTCTTGTTCTTTCAAATGAAAGCTGTCTAGTCTGACAAAGCTTTACAATCTACAATCGGATCCAATTGGACTCTTTTTTGATCAGTACATTCACTGAATAAGTGGACACAAGGGCTGTGTGAGGGGCCAGACTTTTCCTTTTATCCATCAACCCATTAATCTCTCTCGCTCTCTTTTTTCTCTGTGCCTGCCTAGCATCTTCCTATACTTCTATAGACCACAAGAATAAATAAGATTGGGACAAAAATGCAACATTAGCTGCTTTTCCACCCTCAGGCCAAACGGTTCTCATTGCTTAACCGCTTCATTCCGTGCCGATCCGGCCCACTTGGTACGGATATGGTTTCATTTTCCACTCTGAGGCTGATAATGGACCTCTTTTGAATGTAATACAAATACATCAGTTGTTGCAAGAATTTACAGGAGATTTGATATGTAAATAGTGACCGCGTTATGGAGGATGATTAGATATTTCACTCACATGTCGAGCTTGGCCCTCTAAAGAGAAACTGGCAGCCAGGCAACAGACGAGTGACCAATCCTGAGTCACCGTCACTACACTCATTTACCAGCACGGTTTGTAATCGTGCCGTGCCGAACCAAGCTCAAGTGAATGTATAACTGGAACTGGTTCTTATCGTTCTTAGAACCGTTCAGCCTGACGGTGGAAAAGCTGCTATTCATGCAACTGGATTGATAGAAGCATCTCTCTGTTAGTGAATCGGTGCTCAGCTTAACAAGTCTTAAAAGCACTTACAATCACCCTCTAAATGATAATTCATGTGTGCATGTTATGATCTCACAGAATTAGGGCTAAAAAATTATTTTTTATATGTACGTAATATTTCCTTATTGACACTAAAAGCATTAGTGGCTGTAAGCACAAAAAAAAATATATATACAAGTTCGATTAGAAATGTTCTTAATTTCTTGTGTAGCTTGTTAGTCATAGTTATGACATTTAAAAGGTGAATTAACTCAAAACAAATATGATTTAACACCCTGAAAATAAGTATTTGAACACCCTGCTATTTTGCAAGTTCTCCCACTTAGAAATCATGGAGGGGTCTGAAATTGTCATCGTAGGTGCATGTCCACTGTGAGAGACATAATCTAAAAAAAAAAATCCAGAAATCACAATATATGATTTTTTAACTATTTATTTGTATGATACAGCTGCAAATAAGTATTTGAACACCTGAGAAAATCAATGTTAATATTTGCTACAGTAGCCTTTGTTTGCAATTACAGAGGTCAAACGTTTCCTGTAGTTTTTCACCAGGTTTGCACACACTGCAGGAGGGATTTTGGCCCACTCCTCCACACAGATCTACTCTAGATCAGTCAGGTTTCTGGGCTGTCGCTGAGAAACACAGAGTTTGAGCTCCCTCCAAAGATTCTCTATTGGGTTTAGGTCTGGAGACTGGCTAGGCCACGCCAGAACCTTGATATGCTTCTTACAGAGCCACTCCATGGTTATCCTGGCTGTGTGCTTCGGGTCATTGTCATGTTGGAAGACCCAGCCTCGACCCATCTTCAATGCTCTAACTGAGCGAAGGAGGTTGTTCCCCAAAATCTCGCAATACATGGCCCCGGTCATCCTCTCCTTAATACAGTGCAGTCGCCCTGTCCCATGTGCAGAAAAACACCCCCAAAGCATGATGCTACCACCCCCATGCTACACAGTAGGGATGGTGTTCTTGGGATGGTACTCATCATTCTTCTTCCTCCAAACACGGTTAGTGGAATTATGACCAAAAAGTTATATTTTGGTCTCATCTGACCACATGACTTTCTCCCATGACTCCTCTGGATCATCCAAATGGTCAATGGCAAACTTAAGACGGGCCTTGACATGTGCTGATTTAAGCAGGGGAACCTTCCGTGCCATGCATGATTTCAAACCATGACGTCTTAATGTATTACCAACAGTAACCTTGGAAACGGTGGTCCCAGCTCTTTTCAGGTCATTGACCAGCTCCTACCATGTAGTTCTAGATTATGTCTCTCACAGTGGACATGCACCTACGATGACAATTTCAGACCCCTCCATGATTTGTAAGTGGGAGAACTTGCAAAATAGCAGGGTGTTCAAATACTTATTTTCCTCACTGTATATATTTTCACACATTTTGTCAGTTTTTGTCACATTTTACCATATAAATGATACCGTTTTACCCTATCAAAACATACTTTTTTATTATTTTTGTTTCCAAGTTTCACCTTTATAAGTTGCTTTTATTAAGACCTTAAATGAAAATGTTCTGTATCAATTTCTTGTGTTTTTCAAGCATTGACTATCTATTCGAAATATTTACCATAGTAACCACAGTGTCTGGCAAAATACCATGGGATTTGGATTTCATTCAAGCAGTGCAAGAACTCTTTTCCAGTGATGGCTAATTTAAAATTACCACATAACTGTAGTCATTTTTGTGGAAACTGTGGATACCATGGTATAATTTTTTGTAAGTTTGAAAAGGCAGTTTTGTTGTTGTGTTGCACGGGCAGAGAGTGGGTAATGAAATGATTTGAACTTTAAAGTAATTTTAGATTGAGCAGTGCTGTTGTGACATGTAGGTATTTTACCTGTATCCTCACACCAGACCATAAAACATGCACCATTCCCTCAATACATCAAAGCAATAAATAGTCACAAATGTTGGTTTGCTCACGCCACAAACTCAAAACTCTGCCATGTTATATTTAATGTTCAAAATACATTGGGTGCACCCCATTTCGCATTCTTGTATTGGGCAGAATTAGCTGAGAAAGCTTCGACATACTTATGCATTTTATCTTGCATACTTTTTAATATGGAAATTATGTGAGCTGTGATGCAGCCAATGCTCGTTTGATGTCCTTAAATTTTCTCTGCTGCTGATTGGACGGTTTGTGTGATGCGTGTGGCTTTCACTTCTATTGTTTAAGTGCACCTAGAATGGGTTGACTCTGGGAGATTGTGTGCAATACTGTCTTTGACCTCATGCATATGATGTGTATAGTGCTTATGTATTGATGATGATTCAACATCGGTCCCAAATTCTCTCCATCTGTCCATATGATCTCAATCTCTCCCTCTCCCTTATTCATTGTTAACTCTATTCTTTTCCCTTGTTTGGGTTTTTCAGTGCAACACCATTTGGCCAGTATGCAGGAGAGGAAGATAAAACACGAATCCGATGGCGTGCAGTTTCCTTACCATGGTTAGACCACATTACCCTCATATTATATATGATTGATGTATATACCAGCACCAAGTGTATTCAAATGTGTCTGTTATCTCTGTGTCTCTTTCAAACTCTCTGCTGCATCACACACCTTCTCTCTGATTTTCTGTTTTTCCTGGTGATCTGAGGTGGCGGGTGTTTTGTGGCCTGTGAATGTGCTTTCATTTTGTTTTGTACATCAGAAGTCTCTCTGTACATCCATTGCTTGTGTTAGATCCTGATATAGGATCCCTGTGGACCGAAGCAGAAGTCCAAATCCTGATTTTCACATAACATAAACACTTACAAACGTGGCTATTGTGTTGCATACAACAGCGGGTCTTTCCAGATATTTACTTAGCACTTTTGTTTGTTTCTTCTCCATGCAGGATTTATTTTAATTAGTCTTTGTGCTTAAAGGGGTTTACATGCTATAAGCAATATTTCAGCTGTTTATTGAACGCGCCTATGAGATCTCAAAGCTGTGAGGCCTGAAACGTACTCTATGCAAGTATGTGAATGCGAACACAAGCTCAATTTCACACATCATTGCGTTACACACATTGTTAGAACGCAATTCATAACACAAAACCATATAATAATACATAAAGTCTTAAATTAACGTAGATAGTTTTGAGAAAATGAGACGTGTGTGTGTGTGAGATGTGCAGCGTCGGCAGATTTTAGTGACAGCAGCCACTAATGATGTCTGTCATTAATGTTAATCAAAGAACAAAGGTTTTGATAACTTTATTCAATTTCTGTATACATTTCCTACTTGTTAGACAGGTATAGGAAGGGCAACTGTAAATATAACATTTATTATGGATTTATATGAGGATTGTTTTAAGTATTGTTTTAATTTAAGTTCACATAAATGAAATGTTATATTTTTTAAAGCCTCATAAATGTTAAAGGGTTAGTTCACCCAAAAAATGAAAATTCTGTCATTAATTACTCACCCTCGTGCCGTTCCAAACCCGTAAGACCTTCGTTCATCTTCAGAGCACAAATTATGATATTCTTGATGAAATCCGAAAGGTTTCAACATAGGCAGCAACGTTATTGCAAATTTCAAGGCCCAGAAAGATAGTAAAGACATCGTTAAAATAGTCCATGTGACTACAGTGGTTCAACCTAATGTTATGAAGTGACGAGAATACTTTTTGTGCACAAACCCCCCCAAAATAACGACTTTATTCAACAATCCAAATCATTCTCCTCCGCTGTTGACGTAGTGTAAACAGAGCAGCGCTTTCGAGTTCTACGTCAGAACGCCACGTCACTATTGGCCGACGCTGGTCACATGAGCACCACGACACGTGTGCGATGCTGATGCAGGAACTGGCCAGAGTGTTCGGACTTAGAACCAGGAAGCGCTGCTCTGTGTTTACACTACGTAGATTTCATCAAAAATATCTTCATTTGTGTTCCGATGACGAACGACGAATTTACGGGTTTGGAACGACATGAGGGTGAGTAATTAAAGACAGAAATTTCATTTTTGGGTGAACTATCCCTTAAAAATTGATAGCTTTGTAATGTTGAATGGCTATAATTAATGTTTAAAATTGGGGGAAAAATATTTTTCATCAAGACATCAGTAGCTATATTAGTATCAGTGATAATGGCCTTCATTCATAAAAAGATGCCATTAAACAAATATTTAATATATACTTTATATACCTTAAATGTTTTATGTTTCTACATTAATTTGGAGATTAACTGTGAAATTATTACATTCTAAAATATATTAAAAACATAAAAACTGAAGTGTTTTTAATCACGATTAATCACAGAAACATTTTGATTAATCTAGTTTTTTTTATCGATTGACAGCACTTCTATACACATATATATATATATTATATAATGCATAATATATTGTAGATTATATATTTATTATTATTGTGTCATACAGAGACACATTTTTCACTATCCAATCAATTACCCCAAAACAAAAAACAAGTCCAGCTTTAACTTTTTTTTTTTCTCGCAGCATATTCTGTTTCAGTCTCACGTACATCAGACCGGGCGATTCAGATTGACTTTAGTGGCACAGACATTTGAAGGTAACCCTATCACCCCTTTGAGTACGCAAAAACAGATTACGCAGGAGTAGCCACGGTAATGCAAGAATGCGAGCTATGTATGTACAACGGGAACTTGTGTACTTGCACAGAGTATGTTTCTGGCCTCAGGGTCCTCCTTCATCTAATCACATTCACTCCCGCCCACGTCATGATAAACACACAGGCGCACAGATCCTAATCTAGGGAAACATGGGTAAATCCCACCAAAAAAAGCCAGCATGCTCAGGTGCTCCTGATGTCATGGGAATACACAACACACACACACACACACACACACACACACACACCAGAGCTCTGGTCCAGATGGCTCCACCATGTGTCGACAGCGTTGGGAGCTGCTGGGTTACAGAAGACATCTGTTACGCCGATGATGGCGGTGGTGGCGCTCCGAGCGCGTGTGAGTGTGTGAGAGTGTGAACTGCGCTACGCTTCAAAGGTGATTCACTACCTGAATGAGGCTTTGGCAACTCTGCAAGGTGACGGTGTCATTTATCATTAAATCTGGTGTCGCCCGGGGTACACGGAGCCGTCTGTGAACCCATTCACACGCCGGATCGCTTCCTCATGCCCTGGGCTGACACGGATATCATCTCCTCCTATTTTTCATTCTCCCGCACTCTCTTTCACCTTGTTAGACTGTGGCGCTTTGTCTGTAAACATCTGTTTGTGACGGTTTCGAGAGGTCAGACAGTGAAGGGGTTCCCACGGGCATGAGAGACCTAGAAATTCATGAAAAATGTGAGGCCTAGAAGGAAAACACTTGGACATTTCTGTGGTGGTTATGAAATATTTAATTTCATGACAAAAAATGTTTTAGAAAAGTCAGCCGACTGCAGAAGTCATGGAAATTTCTGTTTTGAATGATAAAAAAAAAAAATGTTTTATACTTTTTTTTAATAGACATTTGTCAAAGACAAATTATAAATATATATATATAT
>FLSR01001038.1:286431-299070 GCA_900092035.1 Leuciscus waleckii
CTGCGTTCTCTCACAAAACGTTTGCGTTCCCCCGAAAAACTGCGTTCTCTCACAAAACGTTTGTGTTCCCCCGAGAAACTGTTCTCTCACAAAACGTTTGCGTTCCCCTGAGAAACTTTTCGTTCGCTCACAAAATTCTCCCCCGAGAACTGGTTCTCTCACAAAAACGTGTGCGGTCCATTGAGAAACTTTTCGTTCGATCACAAAACTCTCCCCCGAGAAACTGCGTTCTCTCAAATGTTTTTTGCTTTCCTCTGAGAAACTTTTCGTTCAATCACAAATCTCTTCCCCAAAAAACTGCGTTCTCTCACAAAACGTTTGCATTCCCATGAGAAACTTGGTGTTCTCTCAAAAAAAATTGCATTCCCCAGAGATGCTTTTCGTTCTCTCACAAAACTCTCCCCCGAGAAACTGCGTTCTCTCAAAAATGATTTGCGTTACTCTGATAAACTTTGCGTTCGATTACAAAACTCTCTCCCGAGAAACTGCGTTCTCTCAAAAAACGTTTGTGTTCCTCTGATAAACTTTGCGTTCTCTCAAAAAACGTTTGTGGTCCATTGAGAAACTTTTCGTTCGTTCACACAACTCTCCCCCGGGAAACTTTGCGTTCTCCCACAAAACGTTTGTGTTCCCCTGAGAAACTTTGCGTTCTTTCACAAATCTTTCCCCCGAGAAACTGCGTTCTCTCACAAAACGTTTGCATTCCTCTGAGAAACTTTGCGTTCTCCCACAAAACATTTGCGTTCCTCTGAGAAACTTTTCGTTAAATCACAAAACTCTCCCCCGAGAAACTGCATTCTCTCAAAAAATTTTTACGTTCACCTGAGAAACTTTGCTTTCTCCCACAAAACGTTTGCGTTTCCTCAGAAACTTTACGTTCTCACAAAACTCTCCCCCAAAAAACTGTTCTCTCAAAAAACGTTTGCGTTCCTCTGAGAAACTTTGCATTCTCTCACAAAACGTTTGCGTTCCTCTGAGAAACTTTTCTTTCTCCCACAAAACGTTTGCGTTCCTCTGAGAAACTTTTCTTTCTCCCACAAAACGTTTGCGTTCCTCTGAGAAACTTTTCTTTCTCCCACAAAACGTTTGCGTTCCTCTGAGAAACTTTTCTTTCTCCCACAAAACGTTTGCGTTCCTCTGAGAAACTTTTCTTTCTCCCACAAAACGTTTGCGTTCCTCTGAGAAACTTTTCTTTCTCCCACAAAACGTTTGCGTTCCTCTGAGAAACTTTTCTTTCTCCCACAAAACGTTTGCGTTCCTCTGAGAAACTTTTCTTTCTCCCACAAAACGTTTGCGTTCCTCTGAGAAACTTTTCTTTCTCCCACAAAACGTTTGCGTTCCTCTGAGAAACTTTTCTTTCTCCCACAAAACGTCTGAGAAACTTTGCGTTCTCCCACAAAACATTTGCGTTCCTCTGAGAAACTTTACGTTCTCCCTCAAAACTCTCCCCCGAGAAACTGTTCTCTCAAAAAATGTTTACGTTCACCTGAGAAACTTTGCATTCTCTCACAAAACGTTTGCGTTCCTCAGAAACTTTACGTTCTCTCACAAAACTCTCCCCCAAAAAACTGTTCTCTCAAAAAACGTTTGCGTTCCTCTGAGAAACTTTGCATTCTCTCACAAAACGTTTGCGTTCCTCTGAGAAACTTTGCATTCTCTCACAAAACGTTTGCGTTCCTCTGAGAAACTTTTCTTTCTCCCACAAAACGTTTGCGTTCCTCTGAGAAACTTTTCTTTCTCCCACAAAACGTTTGCGTTCCTCTGAGAAACTTTGCGTTCCTCAGAAACTTTGCGTTCTCTCACAAACTCTCCCCGAGAAACTGCGTTCTCTCAAAAAACGTTTACGTTCACCTGAGAAACTTTTCTTTCTCCCACAAAATGTTTGCGTTCCTCTGAGAAACTTTGTGTTCTCTCACAAAACGTTTGCGGTCTACTGAGAAACTTTTCTTTCGCTTACAATACTCTCCCCCAAAAAACTGCAATCTCTTTCAAAATTTTGCGTTCCCCTGAGAAACTTTGCAAATGCTCGTAAAACCTTTGTGTTTTCTTCTAAGAAACTTTGTTCACTTACAAAAACTTTTGTGTTCTTTTGCAAAACTCTAGTGTCCTCCCGATACTCTTTGCATTTGCTCCCTTTTGTGATGAAAACAATATGAAGTGGGAGGAAAACTATAATTTAGAGCTTTTGCAAAACGAATGCAAAATTTCTTGGAGGGAAAGCAATTATTTTACTTGAGAACGCAAAAAGCGCTCAAACATAGATTTTCCTCCCATCTCATATTTTTCCCTACAAATGTCCCCTTAGGGCCTCCGTACTGAAGGGTGCAAATTTAGGGCAGTAAAAGTGGACTCCAAATAGTTTTTTTAATTTTTTATGCATTTTAGTTCAAACAATTTTCGCTGACTTTTTGTAATGCAGCCTCTGATTATTGGACAGTGCTGGCGTGAAAATCAAAACAACATAGAAGAGTGTGTATCCACCCGACTAAAAAGACCAGCTTAGACCATCTTGAACTTTCATTTTGGTCCAGGTTGATTTGTGCTGGTCAGTGTGTTGAAGAGTCGATTGTGAAACACGGAACCCATGCTTTGTAATTTTACGTTCGTTTGATTTGAGTTTGTTTTGGTTACATTCACATTGCTGGTTAGCTTTTTGCCTTGTGGAAATGTGATAGTTGAGCTCCAGTGCTGGTCTAAAGGTCAGTTTGTCCCGTACTCAAACCAAATTTAGGCCGTTCAGAAAGGAGGTGGCGTATCGGGGTGGAGAATCAGACAAAATATTTTCACTCACCACAGACGGGGCACTGGACGGAGCACTTGCATTTCTTTCCTCTTTCTTTCATGTTTCCTATTTTTCCTTCCGTTTCATTATTTATTTATTTTTTGGGCTCCATTGTTTTTTTTATGTTGTTTGTGTGTGTTGTCTTTTTATGTGTTTATATGTTGCTGATTCTCCAGAATGCACTTACCACACCTGCTTACAAATAAATAGAATGGTTAATTGCTTATGTTAAAGCATTAAGCATATAGTGGTCATGCATTACAATAAGTTCACTACGGTTAATGCGGATTATTAAGGGTAAATATACAAAACGAATTGCCTAAAACCCCTTTAGTTTCTTTTAGCAAAGTAAATCCTAATCATTTAGTGCTTAGCTTAACAGGTAATCTCCAAAATAAATTGTGTATTATATAATGTCTCTCATTAAACAAATGGTATCTAATTGCAATAATAAAAAAGAATAATGAATGAATGAACAAAGCAGCATTTAATATCTTTTTGAATGTTTGCTAATGAAAGCGCTAACAGCAAACTGTAGAACAAATACGGCTCTTTGGCTTTGATTTGTTTCTTGTTTTAGATATCCATATTTGATGAACGGTTACAGAGTCCATCAAATAAATCCCGAAACCCGAAACTGCCCTAAATTTCATAATGACTTCAAACCTGCAGATTCAAATTAAATTTTAATTGATTGATCTTCAACTTTGTGAACCAATGACAATCAAGCATAGTATATCTTTGATGATAAGTTCTTGCAGTACATTCAGTACAGGAGTTTTATTGTTTCCTTTCATGAAATTCGCTCAAAGCATCTGCTGAAAATCATTTTTTTTGTTCAGATTGGTCTTTAAATAACTAAAAGATTTTATATTGTATAGGGCAATTCATGAAAATGCTAAATGTCGTGCTTTTCTGATGATTTTCTAAAATCTTTTTGTTTTTTATTTATATTTTTTCTCTCTCTTCTTCTCTCTTTCTTTCTCAGCATACTCCACGCCAGGCTCCACAGCTCCCAACAGGTTTGTCAGCATCGGATCACGGGACAACAACTTTCTGAACATACCCAGCAGCGCAGGTGATTGTTATAATCAAAACAAACCTTGTTTCTTGTGTTTGAGTGTTTAAAATCCTCTTTCTTAGCATGTTAGCCTGCTCCTCCCCTCCTTTCCCGTGATGCTCTCTGCTATGCGGTGACGGGCCCATCTGGAGCAGGCCTGCGATAACTCAAGCTGATCGGCGCGGTGTAGTTGATTTGAGCGTTGCGAATGTGCGGCCACCACACTGCGCCTCCTCCATCATCCAGTACACTTTACTCATTAATGTGTAAACCACACCCGCCCCGGGCCGGCTCCCTGCTCCTCAACACATGGTGACCATCTGAAGTCGCTAACTCGCCCGCTCTCACCTCCTCCCTCTGCTGGACGGCCTCTCTGGATTTGACCATTAATTTCCCTCTCTTTCTGCCTACCCTTTCCTCAATTCTCAGTGTTTTTTTCACCTTCTTTAACTTGTTTCTCAACTCGCTATCACCCTCTGCTGGTGATTTTTTTATAAAAAATGTTCTTCTCTCCCACCGTGACTTCTTGGCTGTGACTTCGCTTTGTCAGATTTTGCACATTTTCTAGTGTGTTCACCCTAAATTTTAAAGGGTAGAGGAACCACTTTCCTTTTGTCCTCTAAGACTTAAACAAAATAAAATAAAGTGCAATAATAAAATGTAATACAGACAATGATAAATGATAGAGGCAATGAGACAATAGTGAAATAATACATTTATTATTCATTTAAAAAAAATGTATGTAATACAAACATTGATAACAGCTAAAAGTAAGAGGCAGAGATACAATGGCGAAAGAATAAATTAATTTATTTTGTTTTTATTTATTCATTTTTAAGTAAATGTGCATTGAGAAAGTGCATTAATAATTATAATTCAGTGTAATTTACTTCAAAGAGCTGTTTCTTGAAGGATTCAGTGAACTTTCAAGTGGCCTAAAGGGTATTTCAGCAGTTAAGTTAACTTTAAAATGTTTGTTGACAAGACTGGCATGTATTTTGAAGAAATACACTTTTATTTTGAAGAAATAACACTTTCAAACAAAACATTCTACAAAAAGTACTTTGTGAGGTTTTCAATGATAAATCAAAAGAACTACAGTTTTTGTTTTAGGTGATAGAAGCTTTATGTCAGTGTATCATGTTCATAGTCGATGAGATTTTCTTCACCTGAGTGAACTGACTTAATACATCCTAGAAAAATCATCACAACTCTAGTTTTGTCCAAAGACTCAAAAGAAAAGTGACGTGATTGAAGAGAAAAGATTCAGTAGCATTTCAGACGCACAGATACAGACAGATCATCTCATGTAGTGCCATTCAACCCTGTGCCTTTTAAGTGTTTGAAAACCTTTTGGGCCCACTGTATGTCCATACAACTCCGTATGGGGAAGTTCTCTCCGTTCCCATCCAAAGGAACAAGGAAAGAACTGCGGAAAAGTGAGATAGGCCCGGAGGAAAGAGAGGCAAAGTTTAAGCACGGCCCCTAAACTGAAAAGTCACGTCCCAACTGTCTGGTTGCCCGCAGCAACGAGACATGATGTCACAGGCAGTTGAACTTGAGAGGTGTGTGTGTATGTGTGTGTGTTTGAGTAGAGCTGGTCACTGCCAAGGATTACAGGGGGAAGATGGGATTGCGAGAGGGAGGAGTACAGCTTAGAGGGGAAGAGTTACTTTGCCCGAGTGGCTGTTGGGCTCTAGCCAGGGGCGAGCAAGCCTTGCGGGGTGGGGGGGTATAGACGGGACGTGCCGGGGGTGTTTGTGTGACCTGCAAGAGTCACCCAGAACAAAAGTTACCCACAGCCCCTCCTCCCAGCCCCTCTCAGCCAAAGTGTTTCCAGGATTTGACTTCTAGAGAGTTTTGTTAAAGCCAATCAGGAGAAACAATCCCGCTCTCTCTCACCGAGCTCTTACTGTAATCCAGAGCGGCATCTCTCCTTCTCCATCTCTCTTCACACTGATGGAGCCGAGCTCTTACTGTAATCCAGAGCGGCATCTCTCCTTCTCCATCTCTCTTCACACTGATGGAGCCGAGCTCTTACTGTAATCAGAGCGGTACTCTCCTTCTCCATCTCTCTTCACACTGATGGAGCCGAGCTCTTACTGTAATCCAGAGCGGTATCTCTCCTTCTCCATCTCTCTTCACACTGATGGAGCCGAGCGCTGGGTCACGTGTCAAACGCTCAAGCACTTCCTGATTAGTCAACGCAAGGGTGTTTCAGTAAATCTCTGAACAAGAGCTCTTGAGCGGATTGTAGAACAGTATTGTTTTAGAGCTATTGTAATATTTATTTTATTTAAAACAATAATTTTATGTATTAGTTTAAATATATATTTATATATTAAATATATATTTATATATTATTTTATTTATAAATAATATAATTAGTGCTGTCAAATCGATAAATCGCATCTAACAAAAGTTTGTACCTGCATATATTATAAAAAAAAAGAAAATACATATTATATATGTATATATATACGTGTGTATGTGCGTGTCTGTTTTCCCCCTATTTTTCATGAGCTGAACTCAAAGATTTAACACTTTTTCTATACGAGTAGTACATTTAGAAAATAGAAATATTTTTTTAATATATATATATATGTATTATATATATATAATATGTACGTATATATATAGTGCGTGCAGAATTATTAGGCACGTTGATTTTCTGATCATATTTTTTTTCCAGGCACATTTTACCAATTCCAAACCACATCAATCGTAATAACTACTATTCATTTTGTATTTAATCATTTATAAGTGATATATAATTATTCATGAAGGCTGGAAATAAAAAACGCCTTATATTCAGGTGTGCAGAATTATTAGGCAAGTTTTCTTTTACAGATAAAATAAGCCAAAAAAGAGATTTAATGATTTCATTTCTGACAGTAAGTTTTGGGAGTTTATTTTTAGTCCATCTCTGCAAAACGGACTTCAGGGTAGGAGATGGACTAAAAATAAACTCCCAAAAGTGGTAGAAGAGGATGTGGTGCTGGTCCTTCAAGAGTCACTCTCAATCTGTCTGTCTATAAAGCCTATAAAAAAAAACAGTCTTCATGTATTTTACTACACTTCAGCTTGTGATTCTTATTAAGAGGGGGTAGATTTTTAGGATTCTTTACCTAACCTAAGTCTCTGAGATCCTGACACCTTGCTCTTCTGAAGACTCCAGGTAGGTTGCAGTTCTGGAAAACGGTGGCGCTGGAGACTTAAGGGTTCCTGATGGTTTCACACTTAATTCTTCACCTTCATTCCTCATTCTTTTGCAGTTAACATGTGTCTTTTCTTCTCCCCCTGTATTTGTCTGACCCTGCTGACCCAATGAGCATTTCACTGTCCAATGGTCATGCCTTAACTGCAATCTCTAGTATTGCATTAGTATTGCATCCTTCTCATTGGGATTTAATCATTTTTGACTTTTAAGTCTGAATTAAATCTCTTTTTTGGCTTATTTTATCTGTAAAAGAAAACTTGCCTAATAATTCTGCACACCTGAATATAAGGCGTTTTTTATTTCCAGCCTTCATGAACAATTATATATCACTTATAAATGATTAAATACAAAATGAATAGTAGTTATTACGATTAATGTGGTTTGGAATTGGTAAAATGTGCCTGGAAAAAAAATATGATCAGAAAATCAACGTGCCTAATAATTCTGCATGCACTGTGTGTGTATATATATATATATATATATATATATATATATATATATATATATATATATATATATATATATATATATATATATATATATATATATATATATATATATATATATATATATATATATATATATATATATATATATATATATATATATATATATATATATATATATATATATATATATATATATATATATATATATATATATATATATATATATATATATATATATATATATATATATATATATATATATGTATATATATATATATACATATAAGTATACACACACATTCAAACAGACATGTATATAAATTAGTATTTAATTGAGCATATTTTTATATATTTTATATATTTTTATTTGTAAATTTGACATTTAGAATTGTATATATTTTCTATAAATAATTAATGTTCATTAATATTAATTAATTATTTACTTGTATATTATAAATTGAATATTAAGGACATAAACCTTCATGAAAATATTAATCACAGTAATAAAGGACTGTCCTTCCTCTATTTACAGAAAAATATGTATGTTTAATCTAACAAATTTTATTCTGCTGCCATTTTTCTTTTTTCTTTTTCCTTTTCTTTTTTTTTTTTTTACAACACTATAAAGGTTAAATGAGTTTCCTAATTAAAATTAAAAGTTTGACAAGTCGTAAAGTATTTTTACTGGGAAACACAGTAATTCCAAGATAACGAGAACGCACTATAAACTTTGTCTAAATATTTCTCTTTGTAAGAATGTCTGTCCATTGGCGTTATCAGTGTGATATTTGAACTTTATGAGCTGAACTCCTGAGATGCATTAACAGAACGTCTGGTTGAGTTAATAAAGTCAATGTGTTGGTATGTAGAGATGCGTCAGAGCTCTCTTGACATGACATTCCCAGAAGGGAGGTTTGCTGGTTTAGTTCAGGTCAAACTGTGGCGTAAAGGCCCATATGGTGAGCAGGTCAGACTGAACACTCTGTGAGAGTCAAGCCTGACCTCTAGTGGTGTCCTCAGTAACAGCAGTCTTCACACAATTAAGGATTAATGGTGCTGGATCAAGTCATTTCGGATAGATTGTATTTATGAGTGAACGCATATGAAGCCACCACAAAGTCGCAAATATGAGTTAGAAGCTCAGGATTTTCTTTAAGCTCCAATCTTCACGAGTTGAGGGAGTTTCAGTGAGAAATGTGGTGAAATACCACAATATTAATAGGTATTTAGAAGTGACATTGTCAGGCTTTTTTGTTTAAAACAAAATAAGATAATTGTATGCACAAAATATAATAGCATTGTAATATAACAATACAAAATGTAACACTAAAGTTTACAGTGGTGTCTTAAATTAATTAAAAACATAAAAACCTGATGCACATTCTTTGTTTTATAGAAGTAGAGTTTAAAAACCTTGCTGTATTTTTGTGTAATTGTTTAAGAGAAAGTACAGCACCATCTTGATCCGACCAAAGTGACTTATACACACCTGACGTCGTAAGCATGACTTCCCAACTCGTAAATACCGACTTCCCAACTCGTAAATACCAACTTCCCAGGAGGACTGAAACACATCAATATTTTACAATAGATTAAATTATAATATGGTATATGTTATAATATCTATGGTATATATGGCAATAAAATGCATTTAATTTAGTTTAAAGTTTAAAAATACAAGTTTAAAATGTATTATTTATTTATATTTTATTATTTATTTAAAAAAATTATAAACAAGTTATGAAATTATAATAGGTTTATGTGATGTTTATTATGCTTATCTGAAATAAAATAAACGTATGTTTTGTAATGACTGATATGACTGATAACTATAAAACGGATATGTGATATGTTAGTTTAGTCCTATGTTAGGTTTATTTTGGCTTTCAAATATAATGTTTATAAAATGAAATACTCATTAGATGTATAATGTAACCTATAATGATTAAAATGAGTTAGAATAGCATTTTTATCCTCAGAAATTGTAAGAATCTATATGAGCAATATTGGCCTTGATAGTACTTGTTATTGGATCAAAAAGAAGTCTGCACACATAGTTTTATAATAATACAATATTCTCACTGAGCTGGTGTATTTTCAGATTGAACACTAACGTGCTTTTTTATGTGTTTTACAGTCATGGTTCCTTTGACGAGGTCCTGCCTGCAACCTGTCGACACAATTTGGAAGTTTTATGAAAAAAAAAAAAATCCTGTTTGAAAATCCCCTCCGACCTGAAATGCACCCTAAGAAACGTGAGCAGAATATGATTGGGAAACGTTCGACCCTGTATTTGCCAACCGTCAGACGCCCTTCAAGCCCGCTCCTCCACCTCCGTTACAGACGTTCAGATCACAGCAGGAGGTGACGGACTGACACACACTTACAGCATCTCGCAAGAACCGTCAGAAAAACAACGGCAACATAGAGGAAGAACCTGATGAACTGAGACAGAAACAAGGATGTAGTGTACAATGGCTGGGATTATCAACAGTTTCAGTGGTGAGGATTCAGACACAACTAAATCGAAGATCTTTACTAATTAAACTTCAGTTTTTTGTTTTCTAAACACTTAAACATGTCATTTCACATCATAAGACGTTTTGCAGCATTTGTAGCTAAATAGCATGCGGTAGAAACGTCTTTTTCGGTCAATTACTAAACTAATTATGAACAGCAGAAGTATTGCACTACAAATATGCGAAGAACACTAGTTTGATGTGCACTATTGAAAATGGGATCGACGGCGGACATTATTTGCACATTTTATTGCGGAGAAAACAAACCCCTCACACTACAGCTACGCAGAGACGCATCTCAGAGGAAGTCCTCGTTTTCAGGCCTCAAACAGAAGCGTTTTAATGAAACAAACGTCCAATTCAGGCCCTTAGTGCCAACTAGACAGCACCAGATTTTAGTTAGTACTCCTATAGGATGAAAAATGCCAACCAGCACACACACACACACACACACACTTTAGGCGCTGTCACTTGCGCAAAATTTCGTGGACGAAGACGGTCCGCTGTGCATCGCTACACTATTGACTATGTACAAAGTACAGAATTTGCTGGTCAACGCAGCGGATTTGTGTGACCATCTTGAACTTAATGCGAAATCTGCCCTCGATAATCATTGATTCTTTTATTATTTTAACTCATATTCTTTTTTTCTTATCATGTCTGAAATATAGTTTTTTTAGTACAAAAAACTAGCACAGTTTTATCATTTGGTAGAATATAAAATATTTCAATACAAGCATAAATTATATTTATTCTTTGTCAAACCCAATTCCCACAGACTTGGCAACCCTGGTGAACGTTACTTCACAGCCATGTGACCGAGCTAGAATTTTAAAAAGTCAGAGATAATCATTGCATTCTTTTTTTTCAAATTTTTTTTTATTAAAGCCATATGTCTGAAATATAAGTTTTAAATTCATTCTTAAAATTTTTAAGTAAAATCTCCTTGGGGATATTCCTATTTAAATGATGGTATTTCGTCCGCGAAATTTCGCTGAGCAACTATAAATGTGACGGCACCTTAACAGTCATGTGACCGAGCTACAATTTTAAAATCCTTTGTTTAAAAAAAAAATCTGCGATAATCATTGCATTCTTTTTACTTCAAACTCAATTTTTTAATTAAAGCCATATGTCTGAAATATAAGTTTTAAATTGTTTGTTTAAAAACATAAAGCTCTTAATTAGAAGTAGGAGACTTAAAACAAAATTCTAGTCAAGCAAGGCATAATAAAAGTCCCCAGTTCATTAGCGCTCATAAAGACGGCCCTAGAGACACGCCCACTTCTGTGTTTTGTTTACGTACCTGTTTACACTCCCAGAAGTCCTTGTTCCAAGAACACGCGACCTCGCTGCGGAGCAAAAGAATGTGTGACATATCATAGCCGTGCTCAGAGGGAGGTGGGCCGCTCGGGGGCCGCTTTTATTAGGCGCCGCGCTTTACCATTCACTTCAACAGCAACATTTGGGTAACGTTTCGGCATGGCCGTCATAAAAGTACGCGCATACACGCACTGTCCTCCGCAGGTTCACTACAAAGGGAAGCCTTTAGGGTGAATTACAGTAGCTTCATCCGCTGATAAAACAAACGTTTTGCTTTCAACGCAGCTGTAATGGACAACCTCACTAAATAACTGACTGCCTGACCATGTATTCACTGCAGGGAAGCATTGTTGCCGGACGGCGGCCGTGTCATCGCTTTGCTAGAAAACTAACACGGTCTTTTCTTTTCTAATCAAAGGAAGTGCCTCTGTATTCCCATTATGCAATTTGTTAAAACATGAATTCAGGTTATTTTCTTGCATATAAGCTATAGAGGAGCGTGAAATTTTTATGAGAAGAAAAAGAAAAAAAACAAGCGTCAGCTCACTAGTTACAAACATCTTTATATATACAGGATATATCCATATATATTTATATATACATTTTTTTTCTTATTTGCCTAATAAGCTCAATGGCAGTCTAGTTATTTTTTGAAGTATGACATGATCATGAGTTATCATATATCAGAAATCAGAAGTTCCAGTCCCGAAACCCAGTTCTGCACTTAATAAATTAGAGCGAAAAAATTAACTGGCGGAAATCAGATTTCCGTGGAAAACGTTATTGATAGCGTAGGGAGAGAATAAAATGCACGGCTTTTGATTTCTTTTGTGTTTTGGACAGGAAGTATTTGTTATTGCAAAATAAAGTGTGTTGATTGAGCCATGTGCAATGCCTTGGGTAGAAACTGTGTTTGTCTCATTGTTAGGGTGTACAGGAAAGCGTAGAGGTGAAAATCCTTCTATTATAGTAAAGTCCACGCTGTCCGGGACTCTAAACTACAGGGCGGAGAGAGAGAGAGAGAGAGAGCGATTGAGAGAGAGAAAAACGGTCTTTGTAAGTTTTGGGAATTTGTTTTGTAATCTTTCCTTTTTTTTTCTGCTTTTTTTATTGTTCATTTGTAATGATTTGTTCTCAAAACTTAGGAGGGCGGAAGCAGCTGTTTTTATTGCGACACGTAAGAATATATCACTAAATAAAACAGGTGCTTTTTATGGATCAAAGTACGATCAATCTCTATTATACATAAGAAGACAAAAAAATAAGTGTTATCAAGACAAACTTTA
>FLSR01001038.1:299095-318631 GCA_900092035.1 Leuciscus waleckii
CACGTACATTACTCTTTTTCCTTTTTATATTTCTAAAGGGGGGAGGGGGTCATTGTGGTCAAGGTTGTGACAAAAGGCATTTTTCCTCCAACCTTTTCTCCGAAGCGATCGAGGAATGACGACGTCCTAAGAGGTTTTACGGTTTTTACCAAGCTAAAATGCGGTATTTTTGACTTCACGCTATGCATTCCAGTTTTGTAGGACTTCCATACTTTGGGTCGCTCGAACCGCCGTAGTCCTTAACCAACTTCCCGCCGGAAATTTGCTGGCTTTTTGTATGTAGAAAATTTCGAATTCGTTTGAAAGTTATGACAAGATCTTCCCTGTTTATGGGAGAGGCTTTAACGCAGCAGGAATAAACTAAAATGCCCGTCGTAAGCTAGAAACTATGAAGAGGCGGGAGATGTGATATGAATTTGTTATTTTTTATATTTTGATAAACTGGTGAATCTTACAAAAACATGTCATATTTCACTCCAAAATCAAAAGAATAAAAAGATCTTTGGTCAAAAATAGTCAGTGCAGAAACATCTTAATGGTCCTAAACAAATTTTATACTTTGTTTTATACTTTGGCTTAATTTTTATACTTTATACACAATATCATTTATTTTGATTTGGGAGTGAAAAAAAATCTATATTTCTTATTAAGCTTCACCCAAACAGACCCCCAAACAACGTTGGCGACCAATCAGAACAAGAGAGTTGAAACTGAACCCCTCCCCCTCCGAACTCGCAGCGCCCTCTCCTGGCCCTCCGTGTAAATGACTCTAAATATTTGTTTTGTGATCTAGTGTTAGACTCAGAGCATCATAAAGGTTGTCCCTAAAAAGTGCCTTTTGTTCACAGACACCATCTTGTAATCCTGAGTGCCCATCTCAAAAAAAGAAAAAAAAAACATTAAAAAAACAAAACAAAAAAGTCCCCTCCTTCAAACTTCTGTATTTCTCCTTCTGCGACTTCTTCAAAGCAGTATATATAGTACTAAAGGAAATCGGTGTGACTTAGTTCCTCTTTTTATTGTTGAATAATTAAGAAAACTGTAAAAAAAGCCAAAAAAAAAAAGACAAAAAAAAAAACTTTCTGTCTTGCTTTTCCTTCCTGACAATTAGAAAATGCGTAAAAAATCAAAAAAAAAAAAAGAAAAAAAAAAAAACTTTCTGTCTTGCTTTTCCTTCCTCTGTAATCTTGTCTTCTGCCTCTTTTGGACACTGGAGTAGTCTATAGTTGCAAAACCATCGCCCTTCCCTGTGCCCCTTTTCTCTGAACGGAGGGGTTTTAAAATAATAAAAAAAAGAGTAAGAAAAAAATGTTGTCTGAGCAGAATGCAGTTAGCTCACATGTTATTCTTGTCTGTACGCTTCACGTTGTATTCATACCGATCTCTTCAGCTTCTCCATTGAACAGTTAATGTACGTGAACAAGTTACGCCGGTGAGCTCTGGTGGGCCGTCCGACGGACGGATGGGCGTTTCGGCTGCGAGAACGATAGAGGCCGACCGCTGGGGTAGACTAGGCGAGTTTTTGATCTATTTATTTCTTTTTTTGTTACCAAATTCATTTGATTTGCTATGATCTGTTTGTATTGATATTGCATTGAGAATCTGTATTGATGATGCACCTTTTGAATGGTTGTACGTGACCAGATATTTAATTTAAATAATAATAAAAAAAGTTCCTGTCTAGACAAAGCACCTTAAAAACGGAGTGGTTTCAGCCCAGGGAAAGCGACAGACAGTTTCGAAGCCCAGCGTTACGAGCCAAACCCTTTAGACCAAAGTGACGCACGCCACAAAAAAAACCTAAAAATTAACTTGAAAACTCACCAGCAAAAGCCGATGTGGGCTTAAAGACAACTTGCTTCCTCCCACAAACAAAATATGCAATTGTTTAACTTTCCCGAGTCCGTGAAGCCGGCGTCCGCGTTGGCTGTGATTTATTAATAACTGTAATAAGTGAAAGCCATAGCGAAGGACACGTGTTTGGCGCTCTCATCGTCCCTCCCTGGTACTGACCGTCCATTTTCTTTCTTTCTTTGGTATTTACTTTTGTACTCTTTTGTTGAGCGGGGCATTGGAATGCGTTTAGAGTAGCATGAGCCCTCGGCGGCTTCGGTCCTGGTTTGAACTCCTCGAGCGGCGCCCGTCTCGGTCCACACGCCTTCCAGAGCTCAGGTGAAATGCATGTGTTGATTACAATTTCTTTTCCATAATAAGAAAAACAAGAAAGAGCAGCACCTTTAACTGATTGAATAAAAGGATGTTCTTGACTGTAAAGACGACTCGGTGTGGTTATTTTGATCTTCAGATCCAGTTTAGCTTCAGCAAACTTCCAAGATGATTTAAAATAGGACAAAACAGGCATTAAAATAAGCAAAAAATCAAGGTATTTCATCATTCACCTCATAACTAATATTTTTTCATTTTCCAGGGTTCCCACGGTCTTGTGATATATGAAGTTGCCTTATCTAGACCTGGAGGTGTCATGTAAATGAATAGTATTTTATAACTCCATGTGTGTTTTTATACATTTGGTTACTTTTTAGTCATGCAAAGAGGGACATTTTCAATCCTTATCCAGAAAATCACATACAACTAGAAACGTCAAGAGGTCTTCGTCTGTTGTTGGACAATGTGAGGCCAAAAGATGGGGAAGTCAAAAAGTTTGAGAACCGTAGAAATGTATATATAGAAGCCACATCCGACCGCTTCAGACATGTCGACGTGTCCGGTGTCCGCCATCTTTATGAAACTGTTCATTACAAATCAATGCAACAAATGTCACAGCATTGTTTGGCCTACGGCTGTTAAAACCACCACTGGTTTGGTAACATATTGATCATGCACTGATGTAATACATAAATATATTCACAAACAAACCATTTTTAAGTTACAGCAAGTATTTATTTCATGTTAAATTAACAGTCTATAAATAATTATTTAATGAATTTCCCCCAAGGGATTGTGTTCGGATCACAAACATCTGCTAAAAGGCAAGTAGTCATTTATTTGATTTTCCTTTTCTTTTCTTTTTTTTTAAGCATTAAAGCACATTGTTTACAGAAGTTAGTTAAAGCACTGTGTGTGTGGTCACTGGTTAAAGAATGTAACCAATTAAAATTGTAACAATAATTGCTTTTTAGAAACAATTATGAACTATTAAAACTTTAGTTTTGACTAGTACTTAGCAAAAATAAGTCATTTTTAAAATATTCAAGGCCACCTTTTGTACCTTTTTTTTATTTATTTTTTTACTATTTTTAAGAATATTTATAATATATAACATTTCAATTTATTTACATTCAACAATTTTACATCATTTGTGCACTTCAGCATCAGCATTTATGTGCTATTGAGGAAATTGACCTGAAATCGTCCCAGCTGAGGGTGATCAGACAAGCTCAGTCGTCGGCCCCTCTTAAATGTGGTAAATGCTTTTATGATCGCATCCCTCCCAGTCGACGAGCTCTGAGGACTGAAACCACAGCGAGATCTCCCGCTCCGCTCCTTCCACAGAATCAGAGGCATGCACCACATTCCTGAAGGAATTCAACACTCATGAAAGTCATTGCATCCATGCCACTCATTTAGGGTTTGAACACATAATTGGTTAGTTGACAAATGGCCAAGAAAAAGTACTTTTTTTGGAAAACATAACTTTTTAAGAAAAAATACATATATTTATGGAGTATGAAAACTGCAGTTTCAGACTGAAATCTCCTCTAATAGTTCCAGGTGAAGCTTCAGCAGGGTCAGTGTCTCCCACCAGCATACGGGACGACCTCACCACATTATGCCCCTCCCACACCTGAAAACAAGCCAATGAGAACTCCTCAATCTTTATGACAGTATGTGACACATGTAACTGTTTGAAGAACACAGTTTCAGACAGTATGCTATACCTTTTTCTTCTTCATTGCATATTTAATTAGGTGAGTGGCATCTACTTTTTATTTAAAATGTAATTTTGCATTTTGAAGAAATTGTGTAAAACGTACTTTTGGATGTTCATTAATCACATTGGAAATCAAAGTGCTCTTATTTGCATACTGTAACATTATAGTATTACAGATGTATGATATTCATAACTGGTGGTTACTCTACCATGGCGACTACAGGGCCAGAGGTCATGTAAATACAGCAGGCTGGAGTAGAAGGGTTTCTTCCGCAGTGAGATGTAATGCTGAGCTAAAAGCTTGTCAGAAGCCTGAAAAACACACAGACACATGATGTACAAACACGTCACACACCTCATGAACGTCTTGTGTGTGAATCACGCACCTGCAGCATCTTCAGACCCACCAATCGGAATCCTCGCTGCTCGAAGCGCTTGATGACATCACCGATCAGACGCCTCTGAACGCCATCAGGTTTCACAGCGACCAAAGTGCGTTCTCTAATGCCCGACAAATCTAAAGCCGTTCAGAAACATGTCAATACATGTCAGTTTTCATGGTGATTACACACATTTTTATTTTATTTTTTAGATTAATGATAATTTGTTAAGCAAACAGCGCCATCTACTGACCAAGGGTGAGACAATAGTATAGTATATATATTGAGCCCCTGCCCCTGAGGAACTCTCTGCACGTCCCTGCTAAAAGCTTCCTGCCATTAACATTGTCATTGTCTCTCAATATTGGTAATTTAGCAGCATTTTGAATAATCATTGCAGAAACAGTGATATTTCATCTGATATCATCAGGAAAATTATGTATATCGCCTGACCATCTCTTACAGGAATACTAACAGTCTTTATAAAGAAAAGTTCCTGCAAACGAGACAGACACGCAATAGTCCACTTACAAAGTCGTTCCTTGAAGCTTGATCAAATTAGGTGATTACACACACACACACTCACACACACAGACAATCTCTCTCTCTCTCTCTCTCTCTCACACACACACACACATTAATGTGCTCAGTTTGAGCCCCATAGGCTGCCAGTATGCATTCAATACAACACTCTGATTGGCCTTCAGACGGACCAATCACACGCACTGTGAAGAGGGAGTTCGAGGTCACCACAGTTAGTCAGATCTAACCAGTACCAGTACCAGTCTGTAGCAGTACCACAGTACAGTGATGTATACAGTGGTAATACTGTGGTACCTTTAGGCCTATATGTATTAATTAAATATAATATTTATATACCATGATATTTACATGGTGTTTTTTTATAGTTTTATTATAGTTTTATCATTTTTAATTAGCTTTTATTTGTACAGTTTCCATGTTAATTTTAGTTTAATTGTTATTAATTCCCCTATGTCGTTAATTTATTTATATTTCAGTTTTAGTTCAGATTTAGATATATTTACAGTAGTAAACATTTTTTTATTTTTTTATAATTATGTTTATTGAATTTTCTTAAGATACAAATATAACAAGACATCACCCCACAAGAGATTGAGCACACTGAATGATAAATCCTACCCAGAGGCATTTTCCCTGATGATAAAAATAATAACCTTTCAATAGAAGAAATTTCACAATTTCTAACAAGTGTTGTGTTATTAGTAATATAATGTCTCAATTGGAGGAAACGAAAAAAAATCTAATTTGGACAAATGATACTTCTGAGTTAACTCCTCAAATGACATTAATTTATTGTCTGAAAAAATATCCCCAAGCTTACTAAGTCCCAAACAACACCATCGTTTAAAACCATCATTCAAAATTCCTGGAGTGAAATCAGGATTGTTTAAGAAAGAAGTCAATTTAGATCTACCCTCAAGCCTACATGCTGATCTCCATGCTTTCAGAGTAGTTACTATAATTGGGTTATATATCTCTTTTATTTTTTAAAAAACTCTTAACAAAAAGAAGAGCTCTTAAAGGAAATTGTGAAAAGGAGGAAGTCAGCTATTTATGCCCTTTAATGCCTTATTTGAGAATAGTATAGGAACCATTCGAATAGGATATAATAATTGTTATATTGGATATAATAAGTGCTATCCGACCAAGCAAAGATACTGGCAAGGAATTCCAGCATTCTAAATCCTGCCGTATTTTCTCACTCATCAGCATAAAGCACAATCTTGTGATGTTTATGTCCTATCTGCAAACCCGAAATAGATGTTGCCGATCTGATTGCTTCAGCTAGAGGCTCTATGGCCATCGCAAACAAAAGTGGTGACAGGGGCAACCCTGCATGGTGCCTCTATGTATAGGAAAATAATCAGATCTTAAGCCATTTGTCAATATGGCAGAGCATGGGTGTACAGCACTCTAATCCATTGCACAAAATTTTCACCAAGGCCAAATTTTTCCAAAACAAAGAAAAGGTAGGACCACTCAATACGGTCAAACGCCTTCTCCGCATCCAAAGACAGCACTAGCCCATCTATGGATTTCCCTTTAAAGGCATAGATAATGTTTAAAAGGCGTCTTATATTATCAGATGAATTCCTACCCTGTATAAATCCTGTTTGATCGATCACAATTATTGTAGGAAGAATTTTTTCAAGCACACTGCTAAAATTTTAGAAAGCAATTTCTGGTCCACATTCAGTAATGCTATTGGCCTGTAAGAAGCACATACATCAGGACTTTTACCTTTCTTTAATATAAGCGTGATATTAGCTTCTCTAAGGGTCTTTGGTAATTCTTTAACCACAAACGAATGATTAAACATATTAAGCAATGGGTCTACAAGCAGCTCTTGAAACTCCTTAAAAAACTCTCCACAAAACCCATCTGGTCCAGGTGATTTACCATTCTTTAGAACATTAACCCCCTGGGGTCGGCAAACGCGCCGGCATGTTTTGCTCGATTTTTTTACACATAGCAGAAAAATAAACGTAAAATTCTCCGTCATTTATGGTCTAAATAAAATTAAATAAGCTGTTAAATGTCTACTTTTTTATGGCCCACTTACAAGCGAAAAAAACATTGTGTTTTGTAACAGGGTGTGATTTCTGCCTGTGCGTCTCGGTGAACTTTTTTTTTTTGGAGCACGTCTCTAAATTTAAACAAAACTCAGCGAATACTATTCACCCAGGCATGAGCAATATATCTTTATAATCATTCAAGTGTGTATTTTTAAATGATCTAATTCAAAACTAAATAAAAAATTCTCTCTTTATGTAATCTGTATGAAAAGAGGGAGATGTCAGTCGTTCTCATCTCAGCTAATTATTTTTAATGTGACTCCGCCCACGGAGAGCGCGCGCTATTCAAACGCAAATGACTGAGGCGATCGATGCAAACTGTGAACGCCCCCATATCAGCTCGAGAAAACACATCAAGTTTATTCAGATCATTGTACTTGTTTACACTGTCTCGTGGCACTGTGAGGAATAAAATGT
The DNA here is from genome assembly GCA_900092035.1 of Leuciscus waleckii. NCBI lineage: Eukaryota > Metazoa > Chordata > Actinopteri > Cypriniformes > Leuciscidae > Leuciscus > Leuciscus waleckii. The sequence goes on from FLSR01001038.1 coordinate 306,403, forward strand.
ACCTCAGAAGTGCTGGTATTTCGAGGAGCAACGGATCCTGAGCTATGGAATAACGTAGTAAGTCTTTTCATTCTCAAGTGAATCGCGTTTCTGTGTGTGAATGAATGAATGGCAGAGATGCGCACTGTTTACAACCAAATGGGCAATTTGCTTGTTGGTAATAAACATTTAAACTGTTATCCATTGTATTTTATGTTGTTGGGTATCACAAAACGGAATATAATACAAAAACCGGCTCAGTAACATTATTAACAATGTCATCAGCCGCTGAGCTGTTTTCTTTATTCTTACCAGGGCAAGCACAAATTAAATGGCCCACTTCACCACATTTGAAACATTTCATCTTGTCCTAGTAGCATAAATAACATAGTCGAACTCGTCAACTTTGAGATGCAGTGAAAGCTCATCATCTTTTAAAATCATGTAAGCGAATCGCCTAAACGAAACCACATGTTTTAAAAGAGGAGAACCACTTCCAATTGGTATCATTTTAATAGGTGACACCAATTTACCATATCGGGTCAAAATTCTCCTAAAGTTTCATCACTTATAAAAGGCGGAATATTAGACAATGTTGTGGAAAATTCAAAGTTCTTTTTGGTTCAGGTCTCAAAGAAGTTATTAAATTATAGCAAATTCGAAGTCCTTAGTTCAGGTCTCAAAGAAGTTTCTCAGAGACGAGGTTCCAGGTCAGAAGAATTAACTTTATTGACAAGCAACAAAGTGAGAAGCCAGCTGGCCATCTGGACATCTAAAGTTACCATTCCCAGTCTTCATGTCTTATACTTTTTTCTTATCTCTAGGTGCCCAATAGGCACCCTCATATCTATCTATTCTTCTTTGTCACTCCTTGTGGCCTTGCCACCATTAGAAACATTTCTCCCTAGACCTTCTTCTATTGGTGGAACATCTCAAAAAACATGTTTTTCTGCCAGCGCATCCCAACACCTGCATTTACAGACTTTTGGGTACTTTTCCATTCTCTTATCCTTGTGACCCATTTTCTGCTGGGCATTACAGCATTCAGACTTTCACATGAGACAAGGGAAATTCTTCAACATAATCCCCCCTTTGGGACTAACTTTAGTCCCACCTTCACTTTTGTCCCAGAATGTATCTTCATGAATAAACCTCTCTCTGTTATCTATCAATTATGGCCAATATAGACCATCCATCTTTCTTATCAATAGGCTTTCATCACAAAGGTACTCTCTGGAGGAATAGCGAGACCAAACATCTCCACCCTCCTTTACTGGAGTGGAGTAAAAGATCTCACCTTCCTGTTGGATCATCACTCTGAAGGGATAGATTACTTTAAACATTTGATTTCCAGTATAATCAACATATCTCAGTGTACAGACTTGAAGTTAGGATTGTCCCACGGTGCCAGAGGAACTGCACAGGCGCTTCCGGTGGCCTGGAGTGCTATCTGGGTTGCTCCATCGTTGCCAGAGGTGCCCTGATCCTGCCTAGAGCGTTATCTGGTGTTGGAGCAGACAGAGGGTTTTTAACCCCCTGAGGTCGGCTATCGCGCCGGCGTGATTTGCTCGCTTTTTTCTTATCAGTTCAAACGAGACTCCAAATACTCTGTTGACTTTGATATTACAAACAAGTTTCATACATCAATCGATCCTGTTAAGTGTGTATTATTTTTGTGTATACTCATAATAAAAACAAAGTGTTGTGCGAGTATTAGGGATGGCTGACGTGAAACAGTCGTTCCGAAGCTTTGCGAGATCCCGAAGCGCAGATGTTTCGAAACACTGATCCGAAGCGTGTTTCAAAACACCCATGTCACGTGACTATGGCCAAACGAAGCCTCGAAGTGTTTCACTAAGTGTTTCATCAGGTGTGGTCCGCCGAATCAGCGTTTGATTGACACGGTCGGGAACAGACCACACAATCGCACATCTGTATAAAAGTGAAATCAACGCATATTGACCTCGTGGGTTTTTGTGAGAGGAGTTTGATTTTGAGATCGCGGATTTTTGGTGATATATAGTGACATAGTGCGATTTGATTAGTTATAGGCTATTTAGGCTTACATTTAAATTTACACAACACATTGACTGATAGGCTACAGACAGACAGAGTATAGATATGACACATTAATAGATACATAGATAAAAATATATATAGACAGCTAGATTAATAGATAGAAACATATATAGATAGATTATACAGGGTGGGCCATTTATATGGATACACCGTGGTGGCGTGGGAGTGGTTGGTGATATTGAGGTCCTGTTTGTGGCACATTAGTATATGTCATGGTCACCACCCATCTTGAGGAGTTTGCCCCCTCACATGTACTGGTGTGCCACAAACGGGACTTTGGTGTCACCAGCCATTCCCATGTTGTTGCGGTGTATCCATATAAATGGCCCACCCTGTATATTCAGGAAGGGGTCCTTTATATAAAACCAAAGAAACAAATAAAAACCCCTCTAACTAACTCCATACTCTACCCATGTTCTAATTATCTATCTAATTTTGCCCCAAAAATAAAATACACAGTGTTACTACCTCCCTCTCTTTTCAAAAACAGAATCAAACTGTTAGAAATCAAAAGTAACAAGGTACCCCATTCCTTACTCCTTCAGCAGAAATCCTTACAGGAAGTCGTCTAGCTCGTCCAGTCCTGGCCCAATTGGGTACACTCTTGAGTCTGTGCACCCGATGTCAACTCCAGATGGTTTGACTGACACATTAATCATCTGTCTGGTGGCCACGTTGGCTAGCATGGATCTGAGAACAGGCACAACACAGCAGAACAACAAAAGAAAAATGACAACAGCCACAGCTATTATTATTCCCACCTTAATGAACCATTCTTTCCAGGACCCAAATATAGAGCAAACCAGTATCCAACGTGTCTGTCTTCTGTGGTTTTCAACATCATTGGGCCTAAGGGTGCTTTCACATCTGTAGTTTGGTTAATTTGGTCCGTACCAAGGGCGAAAAATGATACATTGTAGCATCTTTCAGGCGTTTTGGTTCCTTTTCACACCACACTGATTGCTCTGATCCGAATCAGTTTATGAGTTGATAAAACGAACCAAAATGAAGTCACGTGACAGCATCCACATCACTCGTTGGCCAGTTGTGTCTTGAATGCATTCCCATAACTGCACTTCGTTTGGTCAGAATTAACGTGCGGGAAATTCCAACAGAACACGCCGCTGATTACTATGGAGAGACGACTGCGTGGGCTGATTGTATCCCTGGTCATATTTTATTATATAGTTTGTCTACACCACTTTAGACAAACAATATATTTGAGAATGAAGCGATATGCGGCTCGAAATAATGTGTTAATGCACTGCACGTGGCGAAGGCGCATCGCAAGTCACTTCAGGAGGAGGCGAAGGCGCATCGCAAGTCACTTCAGGAGGAGGCGTGCATTACAGTGACATGCTCATCATCCCAAAAAAAATCCAACGATCCATCAGGTAACGTTGTGCCCTTTCTCTTTAAAATTGTTTTTGACAGTTGGGACATATGGTCATCAGACCAAATTTCTATCAGGCTCCGCACTTCCTCACAACTCCAAGTTTGTCCGCGAGCTGCCATGGTTAAAGTGCAAACTGTCAACAAATATTTCTCTCTGACTACGGCAACTGGTTTAGTCCAAAAATGCGCAGTTCTATGGCAGTTGGTTCTGTTCGAGGTCGGATCACGTTCTCACCACAAACGAACCGCTCTTCGAGGAGGTCTCTGTATGCTTGTTTGGTCCGCTTTTGGTGCGCACCCGAGTGCGATTGCCGCATTCACACCTGCCCAAACGAACCGCACCAATGGGGAAAACGAACTCTAGTGCGGTTCAACCGAACTAAACGAGGCAGGTGTGAAAGCACCCTAAGTCTTTCGCTTGACACCTTCATTCAGGTATAGAGTAACATGTGGGATTGAATCATCTACCCTAAACCATGTTTTAGTAAAATCACATTCTTCAATTTGCAATGCTGCCCCTGCTTGTCCTACAATTATATCATTTGAGTTCAAATATACCTCCTGTCCCTCGTTTTTTCCAACCAATCTTTTTCCGATCTTGGGTTTCTAAGGGGGTCATATACTGTATCTTGGTACAATAAATCTCAGTTTCTGGTGGGCTTGGTTTCCTAAGCTGTTCTTTTATATACTTTCCCCATTTCTCAAGTGTTTCTCTTACTCCCTTTTCTATGTTCCTAACCAAAATATGTTCGCTTGTGGTTCCTGCAGGGTCACTATTACCTATTACTGTCATTTGTTTTATGCCTGTATTATCTATGTATATTCCTTCAGGAGAGCACCATATCTGTAATTTCAGTTTGCATATAGCATCCCTACCCAAGAGATTAACTGGTGTTTGTTCTGACTCTAGTACGGGAATTTTTGTCTCTGAGACTTTGATTTTTATGCTGACAGGGGCCGTCATTGGGATTAGCTGCGTCAGTCCCAAGAATCCTACTGTCTTGACATATTTTCCAGATCTAGGGAGGTGAGAGGCATAATTTGGGCTCAAGCACGTAAACGTTGCTCCATTATCAAGCATAATGGGTGTTATTTTGACCTCTATTTCAACCTGCAGCATAGGTTCTTGGTCAGCATTAGATGATATCATTGGAAGCTGACCCCTCCCTGTAGGATTCTCTGGGCATCCCTAGTAGCCTTGATCTGGGCCGCATCCAGGCCCTGACACTTGATGTTGCTGGTTCTGATGAGTCTGTTGCCATGGCTGGTACATCTGATCCTGTGGAGGCTCATTTTGGGGCCATGGGTTAATAGGAGAGTTTCTCTTGGTATGTCTAGGCTGGTTGCACCCCAACACATGCCTTGAATGTCTTATGTTCTTTGTTGGTTGTTGTATTGTCTTCCTCTTCCTCTTCCTCTTCCTCCACTTGGCCTTGATCTGTTTTCTGTTCAGGAAGGTATATCACAATTGGTGCATTTGGTTGCTGCGGATTTCCCAAGGTGATGGGTGTAGTCTGACCCATAGGGGCTGGTTCCGGCTGCCTGACTTGTGCAGCTGGGTTTGGGATGTTCATCGCTGGCATCACTGCAGACTGACCTTTAACATCCTTCATGGTAGCTTAGACTTTCTTTTTTTGTTGTTGAGTAGGTCATCCAGCTGTAGCTGCTCAGCCTTCTTTGAAGTTCTCTTTCTTGATTCTTCAGCTTCTGCTCATTCTTCCTGTATTGTTCTACTGGATGAGCCACATGGTTGAGAATTGTTTTGTTGTCTTTGAATTCAGTCCCACTACATCTTCCAGTTTGGCTTTTACGGACGGATGCATAGCTTCCACTATAGCAGACCTGAACAGTGCTGTTATCACTGGGTCTCTTTCAGGGTCTCTTTCCAGCTCTTGTTTCCATCTTCTTGATTGTCTCTGGACATAGGTAGTTGGGTTTTCTTCTTCTCCTTGTATTGTTATTGTTTTTTTTGCTTCTATCATTGGCTTTGTAATTCTTTATCAGTGCTTCCATTTCCCTGCACATAGCCAAATCAAATGTTTAACTGTACATTGTCTCTTGTTGTTATTACATCGAATCCACTGTTTTAACCTCAGTTGTTCGGTATTCCCACCCAATTAGTCAAATTATAATCTGTTTTCTCAATTTTCTGTTAAGTTTAAGAATTCAGGTACCTGTTTGGTTTTTTGAAGATATCTCAAGATGATTCGTATTTGTACCTCAGACAATGGCTTCGGTGTCACTTCTCCTAGTCAATGTGTATATTTCGTTTCCAAATGATGTCCTCCCCCCAGGCACATCAGTTCGAAACTTCAGACTATGTTCTTTTCAAACCACCGGCCTTGAGAAGTTATATCTCCTGCCCCTATTTAGATAAGTAAGAGATTGGGTCAATTCCACTTCATGGCCTTTCCACATGGTAACTGAAATATTTAATTCCTCTTTATTACAAGTTTCTAATTTTAAGGTTCAAAATAAATCAATTACAGTTTTCTCCTTTTTTTGTTTAAGATTTTTGTTAGTTTTCTTAAATAATATTTTTTTCTTTTGGTCTGTTAATTCTTGTCTCTGTCCTTCATTATCTCCGAATTCATTTTCCAGCCAAAAGTTCCTTTTCTCTCACTCTGGTCCACATGTGTTCTTACCTTTAGGTTTTTTTTTTTTTTAAAAAGCTCTCTTTCTCTGTCACCTCTCTCCCTCCTTATTTCTTTATCTCAATACAAAATATTTTTAGTCTACTACATTTTTCATTCACACACCCAGGTGTCAGGATTACCCCTCAATCAGTCCTCAATCACCATCATCGTTCACTCCGCCCACTCGTTCACTATCATCCGAGTTCTAATCACCACCACCTGGATCCCATCACCAGCTCACCGTTCATAAACTGCACTCACCCCTTCAGTCCTTGTCTGGTCTCGTCTCTACATGGACACACAGACTCACCTCTCGTATCCTGACACTTACTTGAATCACCGACCTTCTTCAACCTGCTTCTGTATGCTTTTGATCCCAGTCATCATCACCGGCAAGAGAGACATTGTTATTCTACAGCTAAGTCATCATAAACTGTCTATCATCTGCTTACTCACCGTTATCTCTGGAACCGATCCATTCTGCTGAATAAATTACATTACATACTTACCTTCCTGTTTGCTTCTTGTCTGAAACCTGACACCGGGATTTCACAGGATACCTTTTCTTTTCCCGGGATACCTCACCATTTTAATTCACAGTTGTTAGTTTGCTCTGCCCTTTTCACCACTGACAGTTTTTCTAACCTGGGACAATATCAAGCAGGTTTCGCTCAGCGTTTGATACTGAAGAAGGGGGCAATTCCAGCTAACGTTATATTTCCATTACAACCCCTACCGCAAGCGGTGAGTAACGTTAGTGATTTTATCCACTTATCCACCGTTGAAGCCATTTCTGTTTACATCGAAAGTTTCTTAGTGAGCTAACAACATTAACGATAGTTTACCCTGTGTGTCGAGATCGAACGCAAGAAACTAGTACAGTAACGTTAACCTTAGCTAACTAGCAAGCTCCAAGTAACGAGCATAGATAACTAAATAGTATGACGACCAATTTACACAGAGGTTAATATTATTTCAGGCCTGTGTTGTCAAATAAATCTACAAAAAAAAAAATCTTCTGGGAGATTTTAATCATTGCTCACTAAACAACATTTTAAAAGGCTTTTATAAATATATATCTTGCCCTACCAGACATGGCAAGACACTTGATCAATGTTATGGTTCAATTAAAGGGGCCTAAAAATCCATACCGCTCCCTCCACTTGGCACAGCAGACCCTAATTGTGTACATCTTATTCCTGCTTATCGCACATGTTTACAGAGTTCATAACATCATCTAGGGACATGGATGAGCTCACAGACGTTGTCAGTTCCTGGATCTCATACTGTGAAGATACAGTAATTCCGGAAAGAGAGGTAAAGATCTACCCCAATAGTAAACCTTGGGTGAGCAAACATCTTAAAATCCTGTTAAATAAGAAAAAAACTTGCTTTTAAACAGGGCAGTATTACTGAACTTAACACTATACAAAAAGAGATCAAACGGGAAATAAAAAGGTGCAAACTGGGTTACAAAGATAAATAAGAAAGACAACTAAGTAATAATAATTTGGGCTCAGCCTGGGACAGTGTCAAGAATATTGTTGGACTTAATGACAAATCAAGGAAAAAGAGATTTTTAGAAGGTTTTACGGCAAACTCTACCCTGGCACAGGAGTTTAACGAGTTTTATTCTAGGTTCGATGTCCATGATTTTAGTAAAGAAACGGGTGCATTAAGGGACAGTTTAATTAACTCTGGCTACGATGACAATTTCAGACCCCTCCATGATTTCCAAGTGGGAGAACTTGCAAAATAGCAGGGTGTTCAAATACTTATTTTCCTCACTGTATGTCAATCCCTTTTGTCGGGTAGTATTATAATGTGCCCTATCTTCATCAACAACACATAACTCAGGAGCTAACTAGGCCTTCTAGCGAACGTAACCTTCACCACTTCAGTTGAAACGATTGTCATTTGACAATGCATCTAGTCAATTTGTTAAAATATTTTGTTGTTTGTGAACTGAAGTATGATTATTTTGCACGTTTGTATTTCAGAGTACATCACAGCTCCTGCGTACAAATCTGTGAAACAGCCAATCAGAGCAGAGCTCAACATTATTATTCATGACCCTTCCAAATAAGGTAATAACAGCCCATTCATTCAAGGGACAAATCCTAGGGTTGTAAATGAACATGTAAAACTGTATCTGGAGGATTTTAGAGGATACCCTTACCTAAGCCACATACATTGTAAGGAATTATTTGAATTTTGAATTATTTGAACACAGAGCCCGAAGCGCAGAAGACGGAAAGGACGGAAGAATGCCCATATATGGGAAACGATGTCGACACCAGAAGCCCCCTTGACTGAGGCAATAGAAGGTTGATGTCACATGATTTAGTTCCTCTGGTAAAATCCCAAGAAATTGCATAGGAACAATGTAACCCAGTTCCGTATAAATCAAGAAACTGCATAGGAACAATATAACCCAGTTCTGTATAAATATGACTGCTTTTTGACTGTTGGTTGTTACATTTTTTATTTTGATGTCGTGTGCATCCCTGGGGAGAAATCAGCTCTCTTCTAGTTCAGTTTATTAACTGAAACTCTTTTTGCTTCAATTGCTCTGCTGTATTACTTAACTTGAAGACCTTGGATGAGGACAAGTTATTTTTTACATCTATTGCTTGAACTGCTTACAAGGTAAATAGTCTGTGTAATTCTCCACTCATACAGGACTGCCCTGTTGAGATTGGATAAGCTGAAGTATTATAACCTGTAACCTCTTGATGATTTGCTACAAGTATTAATCATTGTGTAACCAGTATTGTTATCTTTTGTTTAAATACATTTTTATTTCATAAAGACAAACACTGTTCAGTTTTACTTCAGCTTACAAAGACAGTTCTATAAGTAATAGAAAGAGCATTATATTATATTTTGCAAGACCAAGGACAACGAAGGATCCAGGAAAGATTCTGCTGGAGGGTAAGCATGAATTTGATCAATAGGCCTAGTTGTCAATGATTGTTATTGTTTCACGAAGGTGTAGTGAGGATTTAATCCTATTCTGACCTGACAGCAAGACTACCTAGCTACTTCGATACTAGGGGTTCTTCAGGAGATGAGATAAATACCAGATCTCACCACAACATACAAACATATCTGCATATATATAGATATCAGAGAACAATTTCCCTTACGAAAATTAACCATGGTTTTACTATAGTAAAACTGTAGTTAACTATGCCTGTAGTAGCCGTGTTTTTTTGGCCAAACCATGGTTTTTAAAAACCATGTTTTTGATACCATGGTTTTACTACAGTTATATTGTAGTAATATTATATAAAACTGTAGTTAACTATGACTGTATTAACCGTGGTATTTTGGTGCGAACCATGGTTTTTAAAAACCATGGTTTTACTACAGTTATATTGTAGTAATACTAGTAACAGTAAAACCATAGTAACCATGACTGTAGTAACCGTGGTTACTACAAAAACCACGGTTACTACAGTCATGGTTACTATGGTTTTACTGTAGTTTTACCACAGTGGCTTAAATGGCTTAAATTTAAGCCATTTACTTACAACAAACATCTACAAAATAACAACAGAAAGAAGTTACCATTCTATGATACAGACTTTATTACAGAAATTCATAATCTGAAATTTTTTTAATAAACTTGCATTTGTTCTCACATGTGACATAAAACAATAAACTACAAAGTTATACAAAATTATAGGTGATAAAGTGGTGCTGTGCAATGGTTAAATTCAGTTGCTAATTTACAAATAAAAAAATAGCAATTTGTTCCACAGAAATAATTATATATATATATATAAATATAAATGTACAAATAAACATGACTTAGAGCCCCTTTAAATACACAGCATCTACCTCCTCTAAACATGTCTATAACCTGTAAAGACGTGTCCAACACAAGCATGTTTGCAATGTATACTGTACATACATTAACAAGATGACAACAACATTACTTACTTAATTACTTCATTACTTAAAAACATTACTAAAAGTTTAATGGAAAATTCTTACATATACTACTAAACAAATTCAGAAGAAATGAGCAGTTCTTTGAAGAATGTTTAAAATGATATCCACTCACAAGAGATGAACACATGGAGTCTCCTCATGGGGGATGAAAACTCTAGGTGAAAAAGTTTTTGTTCAAGAACATGTGATGCAGCATCCATGCCAGTAGCTGTCAGTATGGAGTCAGTCATAGAGGCCAGTAGCTGTCAGTATGGAGTCAGTAATAGAGGCCAGTAGCTGTCAGTATGGAGTCAGTAATAGAGGCCAGTAGCTGTCAGTATGGAGTCAGTGACTAACATGTCACCTTCAATATGATTGGTTCAATTGGTTCAAAAGCCCCAACCTTTTCCCTCTGTCACTGGCACAAGCAAACTCTGATTTTGTGATTACTTATCACAAGGTTTGAGAACTAGTCATCAGTCTAGTTTCACTTCCCCTTTCTGTTATTTATACACACATACACTCAAAGTCTTCCCCAAAGAGTTTGGAAACATAAAAAAACCATATGAATGTTGTTCCTGCAAGACAAACAAATGTTAGTTGATTTATTAAAGTTGATTAATTAAAATCCATCACACTCTAAAAGCCAAGCAGAAAGAATGTACATTATATGATCAGCTGAGTGTATTCTCCTTTACTTATACTCTTGAGAAGTTAAACAGAACAAAAAGTCTCATATATACATAATTTCACGAAAGAGAAAATGAGTTGCAATAAAGGACAAAAGAGATGGAGAAAGTATTGGTTTGAGTAGAGACATCTGTAACCAACAAAGGGATAGAGCTCTAGACACTCAATTCAATCGTAAATGCATAATAACAGTGAATTGAGAAATACCCAGACAGATCATCAAGAAAGGGTTTTTCTCACCCAAAGCTATTGTATTGTTTCAACCTGGAAAACAGTGCATGATTCATGTGGACCTATTTTATGGTGATTTTTCATTCCTTTTACAGTTTAAAAAAGATGGCTCTGTTAAATTTCACTACATGGAAAGAACAAATCAGAACATTCTTCCAAAGTTCACGTTTTGTGTTCCACAGAGTAAAAAAAACGTGAGAGTAGATGGTAAGTTACAAAAACCCTTTAATGTTTATCATATTTTGGGGAGTTATACTGACATTTGTTAGGCAAACATTAATTGGTTTGTAAATGAACTTACCGCTAATACACTTGAATTGCCAATAGAACTCGCTTTCTTCCAGTCCAAGAATTATTTTCTTCATGTTGGTATAGATTTGGCAGGCTGGGGTGAAAAAAAGAAAGAAAGAAAAACGATTTTAAAGACAGAAAATTGATTGTTGTGAGGTTTTGCGCTCGTGCACGGCTGCACGCAAAGTCGGAGCTGAAGAAGAAGCCAGCGTCTATCAACCTCACAACACCCTCCCCCTGTCTGTGATTGGTTGGAACACTATTTATTTTGGTTTGGAGTGTTGGTGAAACCAACTGTTTTTGTGTGCAGATCTCAGAGCCTAGGCTGCCTACAGAGACGCGTTTTTTTGACGGCCTGCTTATGGGGCGGGCAGCTAGCGGATCATTAGGAAAGATTAGATGAATGTGATCATTTATGTTTGGGCCTTTTTTGGGCCTGAAATCGCTGATACAACCTTTAAACACAGAGAACAAGAGATCCACTATTTTATCTGTGCACTGTTCAGTGGTGTTCAGTCACATTGCTCAACTGCATACAGTATTGTGGACTAATGTAAAGTACACCAGCACCTCTGGTTAAGCATTCATTTACAATAATTACCTATCAAATGTGTACTCACGACACAGAAACTCAATTGCTTTAAAATATATTTTCAGACGGTTAATATCACCGACTCGATTCATACCTAATTACACAATTTACACTCGTTATTGTCATGTTGAGTAGCTGTAACGCTTTATACATTTGTTATTTGGTTAAAGGATAATTCCGGTATTTAGCACTTTTGAGTCTCTTTTCTGGTTTGTTTTGGATGAACTAGAGTGGTGGACACAGAATGTTGACGATGGGTCCTGTCTCGACTTTTTGACTCGTTTAGAATCGCCTTTGACCGCTTCAGAGTGGCTGGCTACGGTCATGCACAAACATGTCCTTAAAACAACCCTTAACGTTCGTTTTCAAAACTGTGCAACTCACCGAGTGGTTAGTG
>FLSR01001038.1:325939-375939 GCA_900092035.1 Leuciscus waleckii
GTTCGTTCGATAGAGAAGGCCAGGGCCTCCTTCAGATGTTCCTTGGAGAAGCGCTGCGCCGGGGAGAAGAGGAGGAAGGGTGAGAGATCAGGGATGAGAGTTGAGAGAGAGTTTAAACTGAAGGTTCGGACTTTTAACAGTGTCCCGTGCACGCCTCCTTTTGCGTGGAGGACGAATCGGATTTTCTGATCTGAAGCGGGAAGAGGTTTCTTTGTCCGGTTAGACACGCCCACTTTGACTGTCATGTATGAGAGATCGAATTTGAGAAGATTTGCTTCCAGACATATGAAAGGCGTCAAACGATACAAATTATTGCAATTGGTTATCAAAATTCAACTCCGTTAGCTGGAGAGGATTACAGAGATATCAAAAATAGAATATAGACGTTGTAGCAATGCAGAGATACATTATTATGCATTAGTATAGGCATTTGCAGTTCTATTAATGTTACAATAGGACATATGCTTTCCTATGGTTTACACACACCTCTTAACACAAAAATGGATATATTTAGTACATTTAAGAGTGACTTTATGGGTAAAAGTCCTTTTCTGTAGGGGGTTTCTGTTTCAAAGTCCAGAGTGTGTTTGTTTGGGTTACGGGATGCGATTCTACTGGGAGAACATTCTTCAAAAACACATTTCAGAGCCAAACACTCTAAGATCATAACTATATGATCAAAACAACATTAATCACACATACATACAGGAAGTTCAGATACAAGTCTGAGTTACACACATTAAAAGGATGTTAAGTTAACACGAAGGATGTTTGTGTGTGTGTGTGTGTATGTACGTGTGTGTGGAGTATCTGGAATGTCACGAGTCTATAAAAGTCACGGGGAGTCCACGCTGAACTGGGGGGGCAACAGACACCCCGGCGCTGGTGAATTAGCCCTTAGGGAGTAATATTTAACCAGAGCTAGTCTTCCTAAGACAAAGAAGATGTGTTCGACACCTCATGATTCACTTAATGTGAAAAGCAGCTGGCCGGACGTCATTGTTGCTACACTGTGCAACAAATACATTTTAATCAATATTTATACATTAGACCATTTCATGTCTCTTTGAAATGTATACATGACACAAGGGCTGAGTGGGCAGAGTGAAAATTAAAATTGTCATAGGACTAAACCAAATACATAATTGGAAAGGTCTTGATCAGCAGAGTAACAGCATGGCAATCTGAAGGCTGTATATCACTCCTGCTTTGAAATATTGACCTCTGAACCTTGACATTGATGCATATTGTGAGTCTTATAATTCAGCAACTAAAGTGGATACAATGATGAGACCAACTGTTTTACAAAACTCTTAAACTCTTCCATCAGGTGGGATACCGTTTGGTGCGATCACCAATAGGGGGCAGCACAAAAAATGGTAAAATTGTAATTGCACCTAGTTATCATTTATAATTTCAAATTCTGACCAAACTACTGTGTTTCTCATACCCATACGCCCATACCCCTAAGTGCACTTTCAGTTTTATATTCCAGACACCCAGTTATGAGAACCAGTAATTTACTAAAATAAACTCGAAAGCCCGTTGAATATGTAGTTCTTCCGGTTTGCAAACTAGGGTTGTAAGTAGGGTTTCAAAAAGAAATATAGTATAAAGTAACCTCCTAAGCCAGGGAAGTATCCTAGTGAGGACACACGTTTGATTTTTCCCTTACACAGAGACTCTGAGACGTGGATATGACAAAAGTACAAAAAGATTCTTTATTGGACAAAGATCAAATGCTGGAGTGCAAGTCAATTAGACTCGATCATACAAAGGCTCAATCCCACTAACATAACCACAACACAATAACAATAAACAAACTCACAGGACTCGTGATTATCAGAAGCAGGACGAGCTAGTGCCAGACTTCGCTAACGTCAGCGATGGTCAAGGAGCACCCACACGTGCACTACACTTCACACACACGCACACACACTCACGTCAACCAAAGATAATCACTATGGGTTGTAGACCACCACACTGTGGCTCATCAGGACCCACCATAAAAATAGAGCAACTAGCCCTCCTGCTCTGGACTCACAGTGCCTGAAACACAAGAAATACAAATTACAGAGCAAGATAATTGTTCTTACATGTCCCAGACAGCAACATAGTGTTGGCCCACATCTGGTATACGTAACTCAGTTTCTGATTTGAATTGGTCAAATACCCGATCAGACAGAAGGTCCATATGAAGCCAATAGTGATTCTAGGTGTCAGATTGCTTCATCACGAGTGCAGAGAAGTACTGCTGTAGAGACCCTGTCAGAGGCAACAATTGTCTTCCTTAAACGTCTTCAACCCGTTCTCCAAGGCTAACATCTCACAGGACATGTTGTAGGAGCGACTCTGAGCACATCCATCATGAGCATGTGATGTTGTGTTGTTAACCCCAGCTCATGCCTGCTGATCCTGAGACGCAGAGCCTCTGATCCGCCCTCGCTCCCGTCCCTCCAGACGCCTGAAGGTCAGTTATTGACCCACAATCTTTCCTCGCATCATGTGTTTTGTTGCTAATATTAGTCTCTCTGTTTATCCCGAGGTTTACCGCAGTCCGCCGGATCCAGGCCGTATCCAGATCTGATGAAGGACCTGCGCCTGGTCGCGACGACAACGCAGTCCTGAAGTGTCACTTGATTTACTTTAACCCCCTGAGGTCTACGGTATCGCCGGCGATACCAGCTCGCTTTTTTTTAATCAGTGTAAAAGAAACTCATAAATACTCAGTTGACTTTGATTTTCCATAGGAGTTTCATACATCAATCGATTCTGTTAAATGTGTATTATTTTTGTGTATACTCACAATAAAAACAAAGTGTTGTGCTTTTTGCCAAATAAAGAAAAATAAACACGAAGCGAGTTCTGCCTTCTCTCTGCCAGTGAAGTCCATTCTGAAACGCGTCCGAAAATGAACAATAACTGAGCGAATACTCAGTCAAACAGGCATACAGACACACAGGCATGAAGCTTGAATTTCTTCTTTTAAATGAAGTAATTATATAAAAAACAAATATTCTCATCTTGTGAAATCTGTATTAAAAGAGAGCGATTCCAGTCGAGCTCATCTCATCTCATTACGTTATAATCGGCCACGCCCACGGAGAGCGCGCGCTATTCAAACGCAAATGACTGAGACGATCCCATACAAACTGTGAACGCCCACATATCAGCTCGAGAAAACACAAGTTTATTCAGATGATAAGTGTAGTTGTCTACACTGTCTCGCAGCGCTGTGAGGAATAATAATAATGGAAAACGTACCTCAGAAGTGCTGGTATTTCGAGGAGCAACGGATGGAATACTGTAGTAAGTTTTTTTTCATTCTCAAGGATGATTTTCACATCATTTTGAAGAAAAAACTCTAGGCAATGACATCAATTAGTCAAAAGTCTTATTGTCACATATATAGTATGTGTTTTGTGGCCTTATTTCGGAATCTTGCCAGTCCAAATATGTGGACATGTTGGCGCAATTCTTGGAGCAATACCCGTCCGAGACCAACGATGAGTTTCCTCATGTGAAGGAGGAGATAACGTGAGCCCATCTGACAACGAAACTTAAGGCAATAAGAGGGAAATACAGAAATTCAGTGGACACTGGACGCAGGAGCGGCCACGGAAGAGTAGTGCTCCTCTACTTTGAACTGTGCGAGCAGGTTTGGGGTGGTTCCCCAGCCACTACGACCATCGCCTCCGGCATCGAGACCAACGAACTGGAGGATTCCGTTTCTCCTTCCCCCGCCACTTCTGCTTCGTCCTTGGTGGAAGTCTTGGACGCCGAGTCTGAAGCAGAGGTTCAAGATGTTGATGGAAGTGTGACCATCACCCCCACAGTGAAGCAGAGGAGAGACCTGCTTCAGGTATGTATTTATTGTCATGTATGTATTGTTGGCTTTGTTTAAATGAATGTGTGTATGTATCTGTGAAATATAAAATTAATACAAGAAATCCTTCGGTAAAATAATTCATCCTGAAGAAAATTTCTTTGTCACAATAGTCCGTCCATAGTCTGTAAACATCACGTAAAAAAGTAGTGGTAAAAGGCAAAAATAAAAAAAGTAATGAAGAGAAGTCACATCAGTCATTCTCATGTGGTACAACATTACAGCAACAGGGAAGTGTTGCACAGTTTAATGTCTATTGGCAAAAAAAAAATCCTGTGTCTGTCATGTACATTTTGGGGAGATTAGCCTTCCATTGAAAGTATGTTTTAATTTCTGTATTCCTATAGTCTGTTGTGAATCGTGATTTTTACTGTTAAGTACTTGTTCATAGATTAATTATGCTGAGGGAATATAGGCCATCATTCATCATGGTAATATGAAATGTGATTATTTTTGTATAGGTTTACTTATGCAAATGAGCATGTTTTAATACATTTTCTTTGTTCTACTCTGTAAAGGCTAAACTGAAGGGACGGTTGAACGGTTCAAGAGGAAGCTGCCAGCTGAAAACCAGTGGCTGAATGCCATTGAGGATGACAAAAATGTCAAGAAGAAACTTGTGGAAATTACTGAGACATCAGAAAAGCAGGCATCCGAAAATTTCTCTAAAATAACAAATACCCTGGATAGGCTAACATCATCAATTGCAGATGGGTTTGCTCTCCTGCGGCAAGTTTTGCAGACACCGCCACATTACAATATCCCATTTGATGGAAGAGGTCCTTATGGACCAGTTTATGCACACACCCCACCACTACACACACACTCCTATTTCCAAAATTCAGCACCAATTCAGCACTCATTCCCACCCAACTCGTCAGCTGACAACAGACCACCCAACACAGTTCCACTCAGCACCATCAACCTAACTGATTTGGCACACACACCTGTAGAGGTCATGCAGGGTCAGTTTTTATATACCCAAGCCCTTAAGGAGGATTAGCGATATTGGGTTATAAAAAGTTTCAATTGTTGTGCAATTGTAATTTGTAGAAAAAAAAAGATTCCAATACTGGTATTGTATATTGGTACTGTATTTTGTTCATAACCTTATTATGTTATGTTTGTGGATGTTTTATAGTGTGAAATGTTACCCGAGCAGTTCCAATATTTTTGTAACAAGAGTTTAAAAATGGGTACTATATAGGTAGCCTTGAGTTAAGGCCTCTTGATTCTTTTTATTTTTTTTTTTACTTAAAGTGCCTATTGCTTAAAAAGCAGTACTGAAGAGGCAGCTTATATGCACTACTTTAGTCAATTTGTGAATTCCTCTTGAAGTCTTAGTTTACTTGAAATATGCCTTTATTTATTATTTGACCATTTGCACTACAAATGCCACTTTGTTGCACTTCTATGCTTGTCTGATTTTCTGGATTAATGACAAACATCTCTTCAGAAATAAAATGTCTGAAAAATTAAGACGTGTGTTTGTGTTTATTCAATATCATTCAAACCAGATCAACCTATAGAAAGCGTTCACACAGGACCATTTAGAATTTCTCATTCTTTATGTGGATGATGGCATTCTACCAAACAAATAACATTTACACTTGGCAATGTCGATACATTACATCCAAGTGACTTGTAAACATGAACAATGTAAAGAATAGAAAACTGTAAACATATTTGCTTTAACATGTTGTAAATTTAAATGCTTAACACATTGAAATGTAGCCAAAACATACTGCCTAAATACTGGCATGTAAGGAGCACACAGTGTTTAGGTCTGTGATGAGCAAAAGCAAAATATTGTGAACTATGACAATAAGAACTTTAAACTTTGAGATGTCATACAATGTCATACTGTTTGATACCCCACACACAATGGAGAGAAGATTGTCCCTTTTATGGATCCAGGAATTGAGTGAGGATTCTCCTGACCCTCTGCCCTTCTGATGTCATGCAATCTGCTCTGGCATGTGGTTGTGTGTCTGGCTGGTTTTCCCTGTCGTATTGAATTGCCTCAGCAACAGTGTTGTCATCTACCGTGTCCTTGGAAGCCTCACAGTAATTGTGCAGCACGAAACATGCATAAATTACAAAGGGAAGATCAGCCAGATTAATGTCCATGGCCCTTCTCAGGGCTCCGAACCGGGCTTTAGTCTCCCAAACGCACATCTATCACCATCCTCGCTCGGCACAAAGATAGTCCAAAGTACTGCTCCTGGGCAGTGCTTCCCCCATTGACATATTCCTTCATAAGATATGGGAGCAGTGGATATGCAGGGTCGCCTAGTATGTAAACCGGTATGGCCTCTTCATCTTCGATGATTTGCCTTGGACAGGGAGAAATGCTTCTATCTTTCAAGGACGTGTTGAGTGTGGAGTTAGCAAAAATACGTGCGTCGTGCACGCTCCCAGGCCATTTCACTACCACGTCCATGAAGGCATATTTATAATCGCAGGTGGCTTGAATGTTTAAGGTAAACCTCCCTTTCCTATTGATGTAGTCACTGGAATTGGCTGGTGGTTGCTTTATCTCTACATGCGTCCCATCCACAGCACCTAGGCACTGAGGGAGGCCATGAGCTTCTTCAAATCCCTGCACAAGTTGCTGGACAGCAGCTTCGGATTTCGGCAGTGTTAAATACTTAGGACCCAAGTGGACAGTTATTGCTCTACACACTTTTCGGATTATTATTGAAACGGCCGATCTAGACAGGCCGAATGCGTTGGCCGTCTTACGTAGTCTACCCTCATCAGCTAAATAGTATAGGGTGAGGGCAACTTTTTTCTCTACACTGACCGGCGACCGCATGACAGTAGTCTGACCTTCTATGGAGGGATGTAGTAACTCCGAAAGCGTCAGTAGAGATGACCGTGACATTCGGAAGTTCTCATGCCATTCCTCCGGGAGCACGACTTCTTTCTCAAAGTTCCCTTTCGAGGGAACTCGAACTGCGTCAGTGACGATACTAGGGGAACGCCCTTCAGCGTAGCGCGTCTGAATTTATGAAGGAAACTAGTCCAATCCTATTGGCGTTGCGTGATGACGTAGCGTGTGACGGCATATACGGATGTGTACAAAAGCACGCCGGCACACAGAAAAGTCAGCTTTTTGCTATTCAGCAAGCGCTCTGTGTGTGTGAAATCAGTTCGTCCTATTTGGTGTTGTTTGTCGTTACATATATATATTACCATCATGTCCAGTGAGCAGTTTAAAAAGTGCGTGTTCCCATGCCCTCGTTTGATTACGGCTGGGGACACACACGAGATGTGTGTGTCATGTTTGGGAATGCAGCACGCCCAGGCAGCCCTCGAGGGGGCTGCTTGCGGTCACTGTGAGACTCTTTCTATGAGAGTGCTGCGTTCCCGCCTGGCTTTGTTTTCTGAGGACGGCCAGATGCGCGCTCCCCGCGGTTCAGGTCCCGCATCTGCCGAGGCGATGCGGCGGCTGCGATCGTGGGGCTCGCAGCGAGAGCTTGCAGAGGGGATCGAGACTGCCGAGGCATTTTCTCGATCCTCATCTGAAAGTTCAGATTCCCCTATCCCCCGTTCGGGAGCCCGCCCCGCGGCTTCTCCCGCTCGGGATGTAGACCCAGTACTGCAGCTGTCTGATTCTGAGGAATTAGACGTGCTCAGTATTGTGGAGGGGGATCTAAATGAGACACAACAATCTGCTCAATCTGTTCAGTCTGCACCCAGTTATGATGAGCTTTTGGAGGTAGTGACACGGGCTGTGGAAAAATTAGATATTAGTTGGCCACAGGAGAGGCAGGAAGCGCGCGTTAAAAGTAAACTAGACGAGCGCTTCCTGCAACACCGCGCACAGCCTCCACGCCGGTCTTTACCGTTCTTCCCGGATTTACACAACGAGTTGTGTAAATCCTGGAACAGGCCATTTTCAGGGCGCCTGTCTAACCCCCCAATATTAAATTATAGTAATATTGTGGGGGTTAAGGAGAACGGATATGGGATGATGCCTTGGGTTGAGGAAGCTTTGGCCAGCTATCTTTCACCCGACCTTGCATCATCCCTTAAAACACCGGCACTGCCCACCAAGCCATGTCGTACTACATCTGCCTTGGTGGGCAGAGCTTATATGGCGGCAGGTCGGGCTGGTGCGAGTCTGCACACGATGGCTATCTTGCAGGCGTACCAGGCCGACCTGTTAAGAGAAATAGATCAAGGCGAGGGTCCTATATGGAGGATATAGCCGACTTCGCAAAGCCACAGATCTGTCTCTCCGGGTTATCAAAGAGACGGCCCGTTCCATCGGTCGATCTATGGCAGCTCTGGTAACCACGGAGAGGCATCTGTGGCTTTACCTCTCAGGCATCAAGGAGAAGGACAGGGTCTTCCTCCTTGACGCACCCGTTGCTACCACTGGTCTTTTCGGCGAGGCGGTTAATGCTGTCGTCGACAGATTTCAAGACACAAAAAAGCAGAGCGAAGCATTCAGGCAATATCTCCCACGCCGTTCTAGGTCTAGGAGGGCGGCTGCTAGAGATCAATCACAGCCATCAGCCAGCTCCTCTTACCGCCAAAGCCAGAAAGGGAGTGTCGCTTCTAGAGGTCCCCCTCAAAGAGCTTGGGACTCTAGGCGGCGCTCTCACCCACAGCCTCCTGAGAAGGAGGATCTGAGGACCATCATCCAGTCTAGGAAGGCGAAGGGAAAGAGGTCCTAACTTCTATGAGACCTCGAAGGGCCGCCCCCCCCCCGAGAGAGAGCGATTGAGGTCCCCTCTCTCGTTGGGCCCTCAGGAAGCTGGTGTCAGTATCCCGCCGTCTCTGACGCTTCGGGACACGCTAGCTTCCAGCGAGCACACGCTGGTCTGTCTGCCCCAAAGGCCTGCAGCCAGTCAGCGTTTGGGTTCGCACACCGTGAGTCGTTGTCGGTCTTTCCCTGCCGGTCCTCCGCTTCAGGGTGCCGTCAAGGACTTGCACAAAACACCGGACACCAGCCCCGAGGGGCTGGTTCCCTTGGTGAATTTTGCCAGAGGCATGGCAAAACCTCGCGAATATTTCTCCATGGGTTCTGCGCACTGTAGAAATTGGGTACAGACTGCAGTTCCTGGTCCGCCCACCAAAATTCAACGGGGTGGTCTGGACTTCAGTGCACCCAGAGCAGGGTCTGGTGTTAGAACAGGAAGTTCACTCGCAGCTGGCAAAAGGGGCCATAGAGCTTGTTCCCCCACCAGTCAGGGAGTCCTGGTTCTACAGCGGTACTTCATAGTTCCAAGAAGGATGGAGGGTTGCGTCCAATTGTAGATCTAAGGCACTTGAACCGGTCTCTGAGGAGATTCAAGTTCAAGATGCTCACTATTCCCATCATCGTGAGTCAAATCCAATCCGAGGATTGGTTTGTCACGATAGATCTAAAGGACGCATACTTTCACGTCTCCATCCTTCCATCTCACAGGAGGTTCCTGAGGTTCGCTTTCGGGGGCGAAGCGTACCAATATCGGGTTCTTCCTTTCGGCCTAGCACTGTCCCCTCTCACATTCACCAAGTGTATGGATGCAGCTCTGGCCCCTCTGAGGCTCCAGGGCATCCGTGTGCTGAATTACATCGACGACTGGCTTATCCTGGCCCAGTCTCGAGAGTTGGCAGTTCGGCATCGAGATGTCGTCCTTGGCCATATTCAGCTCTTGGGGTTGAGGCTCAACACGAAAAAGAGCGTGTTGACACCCGCCCAACGGACGACGTTCTTGGGGGTGGTATGGGACTCGACAACGATGCAGGCACAAATGTCTCCTGCACGTATCGAGTCCATATTGACCACACTAAACAGGGTGAAGCTAGGCCACACCATCACAGTGAAACACTTCCAGAGAGTGTTGGGTCTCATGGCAGCAGCGTCCAGCGTGATTCCTTCTGGCCTTCTGCACATGAGAGCCCTGCAGTGGTGGTTGAAAGCCAAGGGGTTTTCCCCGAGGGGAAATCCTTTCCGCATGATAAGGGTTACGCGCAGATGCCTTCGTTCCCTATCAATGTGGAAGAAACCTTGGTTTCTGTCCCAAGGTCCCAAGTTGGGAGCGTTATGTCGCCGAATTACGATTTCGACAGACGCCTCCCTCACGGGCTGGGGCGCGGTCATGGACGGCCGCTTTGCGAGAGGTCTCTGGCAGGACCATCATTCCTCTTGGCACATAAATTGCCTAGAAATGTTGGCGGTGTTCCGGGCTCTGAGGAGCTTCCTGCCAGACCTCCACGGTCGCCATGTCCTTGTGAGAACCGACAACATGTCGGTGGTGTCTTATTTGAACCGCCAGGGGGGTCTGAGGTCGCGCCCTCTGTGCAGACTGGCGCATCAGATCCTCCTGTGGTCCCAGCGGAGACTATCGTCTCTCAGGGCGGGTCTGGCCCTTGAGGGGGCACAGTACCTAGAAGCCGGCCTATCTACAGGAGTAGTTGAGACTATTCTCAGTTCCAGAGCTCCCTCCACAAGGAAGTTGTACGGCCTGAAGTGGAATGTATTTTCCATTTGGTGCAGAGAGCGTGGATTGGACCCAGTTAACTGCCCGGTGGCTTCAGTACTGGAGTTTCTCCATGACCGCTTTTCTGCTGGACTTACCCCATCCACACTCAAGGTTTATGTGGCTGCCATTGCGGCTTTCCACGCTCCTCTGAGTGAGGGGCCTCTGGGGAGGCATCAGCTGGTCGTACGCTTTCTACGTGGAGCCTGGAGATGAGACCTGCGATCGCACCAGGGTTCCCACTTGGGACCTGGCAGTGGTCCTCGAAGCGTTGGTTGAGGCCCCCTTTGAGCCGCTGGAGTCGGCTGAGGCCAAGAACCTTACTCTCAAGGTGGCTTTTCTCCTTGCCATCACCTCTCTTAAGAGGGTGGGAGATCTCCAGGCACTCTCGGTATCTCCTCAGTGCCTGGAGTTTGCTCCTGAGAGAGTCAAGGCCATCCTGCACCCCAGTTTGGGCTATGTCCCTAAGGTGCCAACCAGTATGGCTAGGTCTACGGTTCTGCAGGCGTTTCATCCCCCACCTCATGTGACGGCAGAGGATGGAAGACTTCAGCTGCTCTGCCCTGTCAGAGCATTAGACATTTATGTTCAGAGGTCTTCACAGTGGAGGAAGGCGGACCAGTTGCTGGTGTGTTTCGGGTCCCCCAAGAAGGGGCTTCCCGCCTCTAAGCAAACCATCAGCAACTGGATGGTTCAGACTATTTCCCTGGCCTATCAGGTGCGCAATCTGCCTTCACCTATGGCCGTGAGGGCTCACTCTACTAGAGGCATGGCATCCTCCAAAGCCCTCCTTTCAGGGACTCCTATCCACGACATATGTGAGGCGGCTGGCTGGGCCACTCCGCACACATTCATGAGATTCTACAGTCTGGACCTTCCCTCTACACCTGGCGCACGAGTGCTCTCGTCCTAAGTGTGCCTGGAGACAGCTTCACACTGGGGCAGGCGGGTTTCGTTGTGGTATAGTGGGTATCTCGTTCCCCTAGTGTTGTCACCGACGCAGTTCGAGTTCCCTCGAAAGGGAACGTCTCGGGTTACGTATGTAACCCTTGTTCCCTGAGAAAGGGAACGAGACACTGCGTCGGTTCGCGCCGCCTTACCCTGCCTGGAGCGACTTGCTTCATAGCAAAGCTGACTTTTCTGTGTGCCGGCGTGCTTTTGTACACATCCGTATATGCCGTCACACGCTACGTCATCACGCAACGCCAATAGGATTGGACTAGTTTCATTCATAATTCAGACACGCACGCTGAAGGGCGTTCCCCTAGTGTCGTCACCGACGCAGTGTCTCGTTCCCTTTCTCAGGGAACAAGGGTTACATACGTAACCCGAGATGTTTTCCCACCAGACCGCGGTTCGCCCAGGTCGGATCCAAAACCGGCGACGGCGACGTTGGCAGGCAATGTACCGGTGTCTTGGAAGGGAAAGCTGCTGTAAAAATGCTGACCTTTGAGTACTCCTTCGCCTCTGCTCCTCGATATAGTACAGCAGTTGTGTTTGCAAATGCAAACAGGCCAAAAGCGTTTGCACAAAAGTAAAAATGAGTACCACCTTAACAGCATCCATGATCAAACAGTAGTCAAATAAACTCAAAACATAGGGTGCTCACATGACGTTAGCGTTTTCTGGCGCATAATGTGACGTTTGAGAACCTAAAACCCCGTTTCTGCCAGTTGACACGGCAACACATAACCGGCGTTTTCAGAAATCTCCACTTTGGCCGGAGTTTTTAGAAATAATCGTTTTCTGGGATAAAAACGGCGTTTTCGTGTAAATGATAGGCCAAAACGCAGGGAAATATCTGCGTTTTCCCATCGTGTAAACGGGGCCTCATTAAGGGTTTTTCAATAATAAAAAAAAGACATTTACAGAATATTTTTTGTACAATTGTGTTTTTCAGTCCTGTACAGTAACATACTCTAAGACTTTAAAACAACACGCTCACAAATATGATCCCCGTGTGAAAATGGAGATCTTTTAAGAAACCTACATTTCAGTTTCTTTGGGTTTCTATTGAAATAAGTTCACATTTTTCTATTGAAAAAAGTTCACAACGTTTCTGACTTCTTAACGGTCATCTTTCCTTCAACTGCACCTTAAACATTAACAGACTCATAAACATGTTCCCTATGAAAATGCAGTAGTGCAACTAGAAAGTGCATTAGGAGAAATTTAACAGAGGGACCTAACTCAAACCCTCTACCTTCAACAATGTCTGCATGGTTTTAAGGCCAGTAAGCTGATCTTGAGATCGTGATTTTGGAGGAATGTTTTTGTTAACATACTCCAGCTCCAGGAAGATCTTCTGAAATACCTCAAAGCTGTATTTCAGTTTCTTTGGATAGCTTAGTTCCAAGGCATAAATAAGGCCCATTAGGTAGGTGCAAGTGTTTAGGTGTTTCATCAAAAATATCTTAATTTGTGTTCCGAAGATGAACGAAAGTCTTACGGGTTTGGAACAACATGAGGGCGAGTTATTACTGACAGAATTTTCATTTCCAGGTGTCACGGGTTGACAAGTAGCATATGGAACTTATTCCCGCTGAAGCAGTGTTCCCGTTGGGACACTTTGAGTGTAACACCGTCCCCAGGCATGCGTGTGCGTCTGTTGCCATGACAACCCCAAATGACAGATTGACAACAGGTGTGGGAAATTTACTCTGAGTTTGGGTGAGACTCCGTCAGCATTTGAGAGGATATAAAAAGCAAGAGAAAGAGGCTGTTGGTGTGATTCTCCCCCGTGAGAAGTCGTTTTATCGGGTGGTTGCAGTTATTGGAGTACTGTCGAATGAAGAGGAGAGTGTTGACTTGATGAGGGACTTGTGGGCAACAGAGGGAGAGTGAAACACCCCGTTTGCATTGGAGAGGAGCTAAGTAACTGAGAACTGAGTCTCGTAATTGCATGTATTTGACACTGAATTGGATGTGGTTTGGAGTGTTTGGATCACGATCATAAATATCACTGAGTGGATTGTACTGATTCATTATCGATCTCTTATCTCTTCCTCCATAATAATGGTGATGTGAACTCTGATTGTGTTTGTGAAGAACAACATCTCAAAACCTCCCTTGCAGCATTGATGATCGCGGCCCCCTCGGACAGAGACCCAAGGGTGAGTGCTGGCTTTAAATTGCACTTTGTGAAGTGAGTTTGCAGTGCCTACAATTTATGTTTTCCCCCACGTTATATGCTTGAAGTGGAATTGCCGTGTGTGTGTGGAAGATACATTTCTCTTTACCGTGCACTCTCCATATGTCATGCTGGTCTACTGTTAATATGAGAGCTCATGACATTTATCTGTTCTATCTATCTGGAGGTCGGAGAATTATCATCTGGGATTAGAATTTAACCCCTCTGTTTGTGCTAATAGGAGAGGAGATGCCCTGTTGAAATGTTCACTGTTTGCCTCTGAAGAGTTCCCGTTTGTTTTGTCGACTTCGAGTCTGTTGCATCCTTGTAGCCCATCTGCACTGAGAAGTGGTCGTCCCCCTCAGAGAAAGTGGGAGAGCTGTACGTCCTGTTTGAAACGTTCATTTCGTCTGCCTCAGAAGAAGTCCCGTGCAGCCCGTCGACTTCGAGTCTGCTGCAGCCCCGCAACCCACCTACATTGTGAGAGGTGCGCGTCCCCTTGTAACAACTGTGAGAATTGTATACTGTTGAAGTACTCGTTCTGTCTGTTCCAGAAGAAGCCCTGTCCAGCTTGTCGACTTCGAGTCTGCTGTATCCTTGTAGCCCACCTGTACTGAGAAGTGGTCGCCCCCTTAGAAAAAGCGTGAGAGCTGTACGTCCTGTATGAAGCGTTCATTCTGTCTGCGTCAGAAGAAGTCCCGTGCAGCCCGTCGACTTCGAGTCTGCTGCAGCCCCGCAACCCACCTACATTGTGAGAAGTGCGCGTCACCTTGCAACAACTGTGAGAATTGTATACTGTTGAAGTACTCATTCTGTCTGTTCCAGAGAAAGCCCTGTTCAGCTTGTCGACTTCGAGTCTGCTGGATCCTTGTAGCCCACCTGTACTGTGAGAAGTGGCCGCCCCCTTAGAAAAAGTGTGAGAGCTGTACGTCCGGTTTGAAGCATTCATTCTGTCTGTCTCAGAAGAAGTCCCGTGCAACCTGTCGACTTCGAGTCTGCTGCAGCCCCGCAACCCACCTCTATTGTGAGAAGTGCGCGTTCCCTTGCAACAACCTTGAGAATTGTATACTGTTGAAGTACTCATTCTGTCCGACCGGACGAAGTCCGTACCGTCTGGCGACTTCGCGTCTGTTACCGCCTTGTAACCCACCTGTACTGGAGAAGTGCCCTCCCTCTGCACGAACGTGAAGACTGCATACTCAGGAGAAGCCCTGTTCGGTCGTCGACTGCGAGTCTGTGGCATACCGGCGGCCCACCTGTGTGGTGAGCAGTGGCCGTCCTCCTTCAACGAACGTGAGATCTGCACCCTTCGTTTGCAGCTTGTTCATTCTGTCTGTCTCGGAAGAAGCTCCATACAGCCCGTCGACTTTGAGTCTGTTACCACCTTGTAACCCACCTGTACTGGAGAAGTGTCTGCCCCCCTCTGTGAGCGAGCGTGGGAACCGTGTGCCGTGCTGGAGTCGCCATTCAGTGTGTTCTCCACCTATTTACTCACCGGCTTGCCGTGTACCTGCTTAAAGCCCTGCTCTGGTGTCACAAGGAAAGTAGAAGAGTCTGACCACACCTCTCTCAAGGAAGACTCCCCTGGCCACCCTACCTTAAGACCGTGTACCTGCCATATACGTACCTGACTGACATCCATCCGCCACAAATTCCGCACCTGTGAAAGAAGGAAGGAAGGCCGGAATTACCTACTTACCAGACTGTTCACTTGCCAACCGCATTCCCACCTGCAAAAGATCTACATGACTACTCACCTGTTCGCCGTCCATTCACTGCAGGGTTCGCACTGAGGAAGAGGGCGGGAGAGACCCCGGCTGCTGCATCGTCCACCTTCGATTTCCTGAGGGCCACAAGGAAGAAGATTTTAGATTAGGATTTCCAATTTGCTTTTACTTCGAAATAAAACTTGTTAAATTTATTCTCTGTCTCCGACTCCTCCCTCTGACACGCTCCTCGAGGTGGTCCTGGTTCAGGGGTGGGTGCAGTCTAGCTTGGCCCATCCCGACCTGTGACACCAGGTAAACTAACCCTTTAAGTGAAAATTATGTCATTAATTACTCACCCTCATGATAGGTATTGATAGACATGATAGATATTTGCAGGACTATACATAATAATAATAAAAAAAATAAAAAAACAGGACAACTGGAACTTTGCCATTTGAAATGAAAACCACTTTTTGTCTGGCCCATGGCTAACTGATTATTATAACTTTACCCCCAGTTTCCTCACAATAATAAACCAATTTATTGAAAGTGACATACCTTAATCCAGTGTAGCCTACTTGTCAGGAGAATCACCTGGTAACGACACAGTGTTATGGTTAGTAACTGACCAATGTAAGAATCCAAAAACATAGCAAATAATGTAACTGTATATATAATTAAAAATAGTTACACATTTTCTTCTCTGCACAAACACTGCAGGTAGTTGACCTGCTGATCAGACAGCAAATCGTCTTCACTTTCTTTGTGTTTGTTTTTCCTCGGAGCTCAGATGAGACCGTGTACAGGGAACCGCGTCATGCAGAAGGCAGGACTATGGTCACGTAAGATGATTGACAGCTGTAAACCTCTAATGAGCGCTCTAACCATAAAACTACCGTCCTAACTAACGCAAACCATGAAGAGAAACAGACAGAGCACACTCTGGATGCTCTTTCAGCTCTTCAGATTGCATAATTCAGTGGGAAATTGATTCTTATTAATTATTAAAGAGTGAAAAGAATTCCACGCGATCTAGAGATTGTTAAGAGCACCATCTTCGGCAGAGATAATGTGATATTTTGCGACAAGTGGTGTGAAGTTCTGAACAAGAGGTACAAGAGGTATCTGCACAGTTAGTTAAAATTTGAGAAGAAATGGAAGTTAAAACTCGTCTGTCTGCTGAATTTCCTGACAAAGGACAACTTGACTTGTTGCTGTCTCAATGCAACCAACGGATTGCTGATTTAAAAAAAGAGATTATCGTATCCAAGAAGGTCAAATTCGACCGTGATGCTACTGACTACGCGAACAACAGGGTCTATCAGTGGAGACTGAATGCATCGCGCCATCCACCGCAGCTTTCTACTTCCCGATTTGTGCGCAAAACTCCACCCTACGATGGTGGTAGCAATTTGTCTGCTCAATCCTCATCATCTTTAGATGTGGATTCAGATTCCAGCCACTTGTCCCAGTCTACACGTTTTTTGATAAGAGAGGAACAGTCAAACTTTCCTGTCAAGAAAAAATGAAAAAACATCTTTTAGAGTTTATGCGTGTTGAACATCCTATTACACCTGTTCTATATACACTTCCAAAAATCCACAAAATATATAAAGAGATTCCCTCTGGGAGACCTATAGTGACAGCAATCGACGTACTCACAGAGAAGACTTCGGCTTTTGTCGATTTCTTTCTTCAAACTCTGGTCTCGTCATTGCCCTCTTATATCAGAGACACAATAAAATGGATTTTATTGAACTCATACATTCTGTGACATTACCGGTAACACTTTATAATAACTGCACGCTATTAATCATTAGTTAAGCATTAGTAAACAGTTAATTCATCATTTATAAAGCATTAATATACATTAATAAGCAGTTTATAAATACAGTTATAAATGCTGTATTCTTGATTTATAAGCATGTCTATAATGTGTTTAATAATTGTATTTTCTTAATTTATTAATGATCACTTTATCATTTTTAAATGAAGTATTGCATTATTTACAAACCGGTTATTTAGGAGTTGTCAGTGGCTAATAAGATCACTTAGAAAGTGTAAGTAAATGTAGTAGATTCAGGCAGTTATAAAGCATTTAGTAGTGGTCAGTTAACTATGGTTGTGAGCTAATCTAAAGTGAGGACTAGTTATGCTTTGTAAAGCATTTATAAAGGAGATTTAAAGACTCAGTTTTCTTCTAAACAGAAAAAGTAAACAAATACAATGACAACTCTAAATAACGGTTTGTAAATAATGAAATACTTCATTTAGAAATGATAAATTGATCATTAATTAAGTATGAAAACACAATTATTAAACACATTATAGATATGCTTATAAATTATGAATACTGCATTTATAACTGTATTTATAAACTGCTTGTTAATGTCTATTAATGCTTTATAAATGATGAATTAACTGTTTACTAATGCTTAACTAATGATTAATAGCGTGCAGTTATTATAAAGTGTTACCAACTATTTTTTATTTGGATCAGATTTTCATTTACAGATTTATGGCGTCAGAATGGGTTCATAAATGGCCCCTAGCTTTGCATCCCTGTTTTGCGGTATGTTTGAACAACGATTTGTGTATCACCCAGATTGTAACCAATGATAAAGCTTCAGGTTGCTGAATATTCGTTCCCTTACCTCAAAAGCACTTATTGTTAATGATATTGTGGCAGTCCTCAAGTGGAGGGAAAAATGAATCCCTATTAAATTAATCCGACTACACCACCCTGGTGGAACGCCAGGGAAATAACTCCCAATAAGGAGACACAGGTAAGTTTTACCATTTGGAGACAGAGATAACGTGAGACGTGAGGAGCAATACAAAAATACACTTTATTATAAAATCACCAGCGCCAATAAAATTATCTCGCTCTCAGGAATCTCCCAACATGACAGGAATAATTCTCCAGGGCCAGGCTTAGTGGGAACAAGGCAGGCCGGCTGCAACTCAGGAGGTCGTCCAAACCCACCTCAAGTCACCACAAATCAGACACCACGCGTCCACACCGTAAGGAAATTTTGTCAGCACACACAGCACACAGTGAAGCACACACTAGCGAATGAAGCAGCTAGCCTCCCCTGTTCCACACAGAGTCCTCACTGGCTCCTGGAGAAAAAAAAGAAAAAGAGACACACATTAACAAAAAACAAGAAAATTACACTAAATAATGAAAACGAAAGAACCAAAGTAAAGTTTACAGACACAATGTTATGGCGGCTATAATACTCAGTTCCCCTGACGCACCCTTGCAACAAAGGCAAATAGTCAGCGCCTACGTGGCACCAGAATAACAAGACAGGGGATGAAGCGAAATAAACGCTAATAAAAATACATTCTGCAAAATAGATCAAAACCCCATTAACATAAAAAACAAAACAAAAAAAACACAAAACAGAATTAATTAAAAACAAACTAAAAATTACACTAAAATAAGAAACCAAAATCACACAAAAAATTAGATCAAAACCCCATTAACTAAAAATACATTCTGCAAAATAGATCAAAACCCCATTAACAAAAAAAAAATAAACACAAAGAATAACACAAAACCGAATTAATTACAAACCCACTGTTAGCAAAAGAAACCAAAATCACACAAAAAAATTATATTGAAAACAACCCAGCGCAAACAAAAAGAAACAAACTGAACTATACTTATGAACAAAGAAGAATAAAACTGGTAGGCAGCCTGGTGGACGCAATGCTCATACGCTAGCAGTCCAAGCGACCCACCAAAATAACCAAGCTCTAGACCAGCAGCACAAATGCACGTGTGCAAAACAAACAAAACAAAGAAAATGTTGCCGGGAAGCAAAACAGCAGCGGCGTCACATGTAGCGTCTTCAGCTAGGGCTTAGAGATAGTGATGTTCCATTTACCTTAAACAAAAACACACAAGTCAAACTAAATGCACCGAAACCCCAAATGTGAACGAGGGAGAGACGTACTTATGATTTAGGTAGAACAACCACCAAACGCAAAGCTGTATGGTTACTCACAACAGGTGCTGCGGCTCTGTCTACCGGCCAGCGTTCACACACCTGCTAATGTGTTGTTACTGCTGAACATAACATCATAAATACCCCAAACACAAGCGATCAGTTTGATCAATTTGAAACGAGAATGCCAGGAAGGGAAGAACCCATACACACGTCAAAAGAAGGGTTAATAACTGGTTAATAATAACTGCAGTGCACTGAAATTCACCATTGAATTCCATCAAGAGAAAATGAACTTTTTAGATGTGTTCGTTATCAAGTCTGTATCTGGTCTTGAGACAAGCTTGTATCGAAAACTTGTGATTGCAACACATTGTTGCATGGTACATCTTACCATCCTCAGTCATTTAAACTTCTTACCTATTTCACAATTTAGTCGCATATGTTGTGTTTGTAGTAAAGACGATGATTTTCAACATTAAGCGTCTATTTTATCAGACCGGTTTAGAGCAAGAGCATATAAGGAGGAATGGATTCAGTCAGCTGAGAATCGCTTTTCGAAAATGTCTCAGCGTGAGTGTCTTGTAAGACCGAAAAGACAGAAGACCGTTGAACATTGAGTAAATTCTTATATTCAATACTCTCCGTTGGCAAGGGACATAGAAGATGTTTTACTTCAACATTGTTTTTGGGGGGTGGGTCACCTGTGAGTATAAAGGCGTGGTGTGTTTAACCTTTAATTGTCTGAAGAAGAGCCTACGTGCTCGAAATGTTATGTGCACCTGTATGTGAATCTATCATTACATTTTTCAAATTTTTGGAGCCGTGGTGTGCCACCTTTTTTCCTTTTTTGATCAATTTCCTTGTTGAGCACCCACAAGCCCACAGTTCTTCTCTGGCCAACGAACGAACACTGTGTCATTATGATTCAGGCTATATCACAAGTCAGAATTCAGATTGAGATCGGCAGCATTCAAATATTCATCCAGTTCTACTTGAAGATGGATTCATAACGCCGGTATGGAGCCGAAGCTGGTCATAGGGACTGTGAGGAGGAACGGTCTGGTTCTTGTGTCTCTGCTGAGGAACTGTGCCGATGGCTGTCTTCTCGACGAGGCCTTCACAGGGGGTTATGTAGTAGACACGGTCTCTGCTGAGGATCTGTGCCGATGGCTGTCGTCTCGATGAGGCCTTTACAGGGGGTTGTCTAGTAAACACGGTCTCTGCTGAGGATCTGTGCCGATGGCTGTCGTCTCGATGAGGCCTTTACAGGGGGTTGTCTAGTAAACACGGTCTCTGCTGAGGATCTGTGCCGATGGCTGTCGTCTCGATGAGGCCTTTACAGGGGGTTGTCTAGTAAACACGGTCTCTGCTGAGGATCTGTGCCGATGGCTGTCGTCTCGATGAGGCCTTTACAGGGGGTTGTCTAGTAAACACGGTCTCTGCTGAGGATCTGTGCCGATGGCTGTCGTCTCGATGAGGCCTTTACAGGGGGTTGTCTAGTAAACACGGTCTCTGCTGAGGATCTGTGCCGATGGCTGTCGTCTCGATGAGGCCTTTACAGGGGGTTGTCTAGTAAACACGGTCTCTGCTGAGGATCTGTGCCGATGGCTGTCGTCTCGATGAGGCCTTTACAGGGGGTTGTCTAGTAAACACGGTCTCTGCTGAGGATCTGTGCCGATGGCTGTCGTCTCGATGAGGCCTTTACAGGGGGTTGTCTAGTAAACACGGTCTCTGCTGAGGATCTGTGCCGATGGCTGTCGTCTCGATGAGGCCTTTACAGGGGGTTGTCTAGTAAACACGGTCTCTGCTGAGGATCTGTGCCGATGGCTGTCGTCTCGATGAGGCCTTTACAGGGGGTTGTCTAGTAAACACGGTCTCTGCTGAGGATCTGTGCCGATGGCTGTCGTCTCGATGAGGCCTTTACAGGGGGTTGTCTAGTAAACACGGTCTCTGCTGAGGATCTGTGCCGATGGCTGTCGTCTCGATGAGGCCTTTACAGGGGGTTGTCTAGTAAACACGGTCTCTGCTGAGGATCTGTGCCGATGGCTGTCGTCTCGATGAGGCCTTTACAGGGGGTTGTCTAGTAAACACGGTCTCTGCTGAGGATCTGTGCCGATGGCTGTCGTCTCGATGAGGCCTTTACAGGGGGTTGTCTAGTAAACACGGTCTCTGCTGAGGATCTGTGCCGATGGCTGTCGTCTCGATGAGGCCTTTACAGGGGGTTGTCTAGTAAACACGGTCTCTTCGATTGCTAAGACACATTTCTTGAAAGCTGCTCTCCTTTTCTCTAAACTGTGAACACAAAACCCAATTTTCAAGCTACATTCACAAAACCTCAGACTCTTCTTGCAAAACCAAACTTTCACCTCAAAACAGTTCAATCTATGCTCAAAACTGAACTATGTTGTCAAATCGTAAAAACACTACTGAACAGTCACTAAACACTACGTAGAAAAATAGAAAACACAATGCTCAGGACATGAAGCTAGAGAAATAAATGTTTATTGTTCACTGTGGTAAATGCATGTTGCAAAACAAAAAAACCTGTGCATTTAGCACTTGTACAAAAAGACAAAACAGAAATCTTGTGCATTTACACGTAGCACTTGTAAAAACAAACAGAAATCTTATGCGTTTGCCACTTGTGTACAGTAAGCCCATGTAAAAATAAAGTACAAAAATATACAAATAAGTGCATTACTCAGCCACAGCATCATGTCTCCGTACTGGGTCAGGCCACAGGACTTCATCCACGTCACAGGCCACATTTTGTCTGGCCAGGCAATGGGGGAAAAAAACCCTGGCATGGGGGAAAAAAACCCTGGCATGCCGTATCCAGGCTTGGCATGCCTCCACACCTATGTCACCACAGGCAAGTCCCATGGCTTGCAGGAGATTTACCCTGGTGTAAGGTTGGCGTTCATATACCTTCCACCGCCATGAGGAGAAGAATTCCTCAATGGGGTTTAGGAAAGGGGAGTACGGTGGAAGGCAAAGATTGATAAAACCTTGGTTCATATTGAACCACTCTCTAACCTGGAGGGCTCTGTGAAAACTCACATTGTCCCAAACAACAACATAGATGGGATACTCATCCTGCTGCCCTAACAGAGCATCTCGCATGTGATTGAGGAAAATGAGGAGCTGGTGAGTGTTGTAGGGCCCCAGGTTGGCATGATGGTGGACAACCCCATGATTGCTGATGGCAGCACATAATGTGACATTGCCACCACGCTGCCCAGGAACACCAACAATGGCCCGATGGCCAATCACATTACGGCCTCTCCTTCTCCTTTTGGTGAGATTAAACCCAGCTTCATCCATGTAGATGTATTCATGGGGTCTTTCCATTGCATCCAGTTGAAAAACCCTCTGTAGAAATAGATATAGTTTTGTAAGTGATACAGAAAAAGTGATTTAGGCCACTACAGTAAATCACTACTTAGAGTAATCAACATTGAATGTGTCTGGATATATGCCAACCTGTACATACTGGAATCTTTGCTCTTTGACTCTATCTGAGTTGCGATCAAAGGGATCTGTATAGCTGTTTCATGCGCAGTCTGTTGCGCTTGAGGACACGATCAACAGTAGAGAGGCTGACACTGTTGATACCCTCAAAATTTACATGGTCCTCAATGATCTTCTGCTGAATTTCACTCAGTTTAATGGCATTGTTCTCACTTTTAAATCTCCTCATTCTTTGTGCAAGGTTGCTCTGAATGACAGGGCCTGATAGCTCCTAATAGGGCGGTTAGGGGAGTGTCTTTGTCTTTCTCAGGTGTTGAAGGCTTACATATTCATGAGATGATCACGCCTCTTCGCATATGGCTTTCTCACACAAAATACGTCTTAGAAATTTTAAATCAATATATTGTCTTATCTGAATGAGCAGTCAGGGAGTTTTTCACATAGTTTTGGAGCAAATATTCTAGGCTACGTGATACAATTTTCAAAAGTCTTGTGAAGAAATAATCAGTATGGGTTTCATGGCCTTATTTCAGTGACAATTTTTTTTTGTATTTTCACAAACCACGCATAAATGTCATTATCTCAAAACTACAAACTTTCACACACATGCTGCTGATATATTATTGTAGCAGAGTTTGTGCTAAATACAGTGTAATCAGACTTTAGCCACGACAATGTCACAAGTAACAGAAATAAGCACAAATGTCAGAGCATGTCAGAACACCTCCAGGGCCACAGCTCAGACCCCAGAGGGTTAAATAACTAAACAGGGGTTTAGTATAAGCTGCAGTCCCCTTGTGTAATGGTGCTTTAAACTAAGAAACTGGTGGCTCTTTCAGATGGTTAAATGACTCTTTTCCAGAGCTTCATTCCCTGTTCCTGTTTCCAGTTTCATTTACTTGCACTTTCCATTTTACCCACGTATGCGTGATTGTGTGTATGTGTTCGTGATTTAGCTAAATAAAACTTTTGTGCATATTTCACATGAGTATTGATTCTGGTCCCTGCTTGTAAATCAATGCCCCTTTCACGATGCGATCACAGCTACATGCTAGGAAAGAGTTATTTTCTGTGATTAAGAAAAATATCCTTTCTGAGAGTTGTTAGACGATCAATACTGAGTGTTTGCTGGATGAATAGATTAATTGACTGTAGGAGCCTGCAAATTATTTAGTTTTACTGTTATATGTGTATGAATTTATATGTGTTTATGTAAGATTCTGTTTTCCCCTAATGATGTAATGAGGTGGGCTGAACCTATGATGTTAGTGTGTTTTAGTTAGACGGTAGTCCGGTAGTCACATTTTTCCGAACTTCACGATTGTTTGTAATAAATAAATGAAGTTTATGGAACACGCGTCAACTGTATTTCCAAACATATTTCCCTTTTGAGCTAATTTGGTACACAAGTTTTATGTATAAGATATATGCATTTGGATGTTACATGGCAAATTTACTTAATTCATCAAAGATTTCAAATGAATCGGCATTATCGTCAATTGATGATATACTATATATAAAATATGTAAAATATTTGCCATCAAATGGACACAACAAATACCAAACATTTTACTTAAAACATGGTGATTATTCATAATACCTTATGATTGAGAATGAAAGAGATTTATTGAATGGGGGTACAAGACCATACCTGTCAACATTTGGGTACCAAAATACGGGAGACCTGGGGGGGGGTTTCAGTTCAACCACATGCGGTTTCATGTCATCTATACATTACACACCCCATCGCCAAATCATAGAAAAATTCAGTTAAGACGGTTGTAATCATCTTAACAATACACAACAAATCAATATAGCCTACAGAAACTGATTTCTAAAATAAGCTATAGGCCACAAATCTGTGAGTAGGCTACAGTTTGCAAGACTGAACAGGTGATGAGTAATATTCAGTACCAGTAAACTCCCCCCGCTGGAACAGTTTCTTACAGTAACTGAATATTACACAACATCACCTGTTCAGTCTTGCAAACTGTAGCCTACTCACAGATTTGTATATAGCCTACTCTTCTATAGGAACAGATTTTCACTGGAACTGAATATTACATCCACATATTGTTATGTAATCAATCAGCTTATTGTTGTGTAACTTCACCTATGGAACAGTATTTCACAATTTTTCACAGGAACTGAATATTACAAACAACTATTGCGAAGGAACAAAATACAAAACAACGATTGCGAAAGCGTGCACGGATTATGAATTTGTTCACTGTTACCGTTGTACGTAGTTTTTCTTTCTTTTTTTTCTGTATAGTTCTATTTTGTTAATAGATTTTGCATTCTATTTTGGCTTTCTCGTGTGTCCCTATTGTTGCTGTGTCCCTTTTGAGCCACGGGGCGAAACGGGTACGGACTGAAAACCCAAAGCAACTGTATGGTTTACAGATCTGAGCTCAGCTGAGACTTCTTCTCTGGTACTTTTGGCGTAGGATATTTATTTCTGTCAAGGTCAGGCTGCGATGTCAAATGTATTCACAGGAATGAGTGATGCGCTTTCCGCTTTTAAAGTTTTATAAAATAAGTAGCCTAAGATAAGGCTTGAATGGTTTAAAAGCATTAGCAAGAATAAAAGCGCATCATATAATGTAACGCCATGCAGCCGAAGGATGACAGACAAAACCGGATGCTGCGTTAATTGCGTTAAATATTTACTTACCACTGAGTCTTTTCCCATTCCTACTGTGATGGAAAAAATTCAGTATTACTTAATTTTTATCGTTTCCAAACTGTTAATATCATTTAGTCATGTGTTTCTGTGAGGGTCTCTTACAGCTGAAGGGACATGTAAGAAAACAAACACAATAACGCCAGATGGGCCAGGAAGATAACGGACACCTGGGGCAGGAGAAAGAGTTTTAGTCAAGGAATACAGGGTGTCGTGTTTTTTGTTAGACTTGTTTTAGATGATACACAAGCAAAACTCAACATTAACAGTCTCTCTCTACCATCAATTACAGGTAATACTGATGACATTATTCTTATCAGATTTTCTGTCCAATCAAATGCTCTCCAGAATCTGAACATCATAAAAAGACATTAAAGCTGCATGTGAAATCGGTCACTTGTTCACACATTTACTATTTGCTACTACTTTTACCAACAATTGATAACCGATAACCGATATATTTGCCGATTAATATATCGGACAAAATTTCTTAGCGGGCCGATAACATACAAAATGAACATATATATCGTCCTATGGTGGCCGATATATTGTGCATCCCCAATTTTAAGGTACTTTTTTGCCATTTTTGGAGATTTACGGCCCCAGTGTCTATTCATTTTCACTGTACACACACCTCTGTTCCCTAAGCTGCTAATTAACTTCAACGTTTGGAACGAAACGAGGGCGAGTAAATGATGATGGTTTTCATATTGGGGTGAACTATCCCTTTAAAGTCATGATAAAACAGAAGTAGTGACAGATCTTTTCTTCCATATTGTGACGCACATCCGAGTCTATTGAATTACAGAATAAAAATATAGGATGGGGTCTTGTTCTATGCATCAGTTGTTGATTGGATGTTGAGATGTGGGCGTGGCACTCAGATGAACGTGACCGTCTTTTCACTGGAAGTCTTTTTTTTTTATAAAATGTATATATGAATGATGAAGTTCTATAACATTCACATAGAAAATGAAAAGGCTGACTTTTTATTTCATGCGACTTTAAGGATTACACATCGACCCATGTATACAAACACAAATATCTTGATGATACCTTTCTGTAAGTAGTTTTACATTTAGTTATCCAATTATCCTTGGATCGTCAAAACACAGATATCCACTACATCCAGGTCTGTATGACTCCTTTCAATAATCCAACAAACGGCAGCAAATTCACCTTGTTCTAGATCTGAGGGTCACTGTAAGTCTAGACAACACTGTTGATGTCTAAACTCTCTGCACAACCTTCGGTTATAGGGAT
The DNA here is from genome assembly GCA_900092035.1 of Leuciscus waleckii. Classification (NCBI taxonomy): domain Eukaryota; kingdom Metazoa; phylum Chordata; class Actinopteri; order Cypriniformes; family Leuciscidae; genus Leuciscus; species Leuciscus waleckii. Next base: position 352,523 of record FLSR01001038.1, read on the forward strand.
GTGTTTGAATTATCTGTAAATGTTGTGTGTATTTGCAGTTCCATCACTCTCACCTCTTCTTCTCCTCCTTCATAAGCATGTGCGGCCGTCTCCAAGGGTCCTTAAAGTTCCGCTTGAATGAGTCAGGCAGGATTTTGGCCACCTCTAAAGAGGAGGAAGAGATCAAGATAATGAAAGAGAGCAAATTAAACTCCTCCAGAGACGACGCACAGCACCAGAGCACAAAACACACAGACATTGTGTATATTGTATTATACATGCAGTTTTTATGAGCTTATACTGCTTGAAAGACACATTTATGGGATATTTGTATGCATTTGTGATTAAAATGGTTTAAAAAAACGATCTAAAATAATTATGGGACGGGGAGGGAATATATTTGCCAACTTTAATCTGTGGTCAAACGTCTTACTATGAGATCTCAGCTGAAATAACAATAATGCTGAACACATCTGCGCTCAAAGACACAGAGGTAGTAAAATGTCTCTGAAGGTGGAATGATTTAGTGCTGATTTAATGCAATACTGATGTGGGAATTCTCATGCACTGACATTGACTTCACTTCAATAAACAAATGCACATTTTTCATCCCCTCTTTATCTCACCCTGGATCACACACATTGACACACTAGTTGTTTCAAAAACCTAGTGTTGTCTACATAGCATTTTAAGTAGGGATGCACCAATATAGAAATTTTGCCCGATAACCAATAATTCTTTATATTTGAAAGCCGATAACCGATATACTGGATGATTAATCTAAATCCAAATTTTTATATGATTTTTGAGAGCCTGATCACAAAAACAAGTGTCTCACTATTAAAAGCCATGTCCCAAACACAATTATAATGATGTCCTCAGTATAATTTTCTGTAGCCTATATGACAGCTTGTGCTGTGCATGTTGAACTTAACCAATTTTCCTTTTCAAAGTGATTTAAATCATATTTCAAGCAATTCAAAACCTTCATGGTGAACAGAGCGCAACTGAAGACTCTCAGCTGAGGGAAATATGAAATTATTTATCAGCTTTAATATATCGGACAAATTTTCTTATTGGGTTAATAACGATATATACATATTAGGGCTGGGGGAATTAACGCGTTAATCTTTGCGATTAATTTGAGATGTTTAACGCATTAAAAAAAAATAACGCAATTGACACAGCACCCTTTTTTTTGCCTCGTTTTAATGACTTCCTGTTGCTATTGAAAGGCCGAAAATATGCCGTCCCGCCCCTCCGTGTTCGGCGATCAGGTTTCATTCTCACTCCGTGTGTGTGCGCCCCGCTCTCCGTTTCGTGTGTGTGTGTGTGTGTTGGCGCCCTGCGCTCTCTACTCAATGTTCCGCTCCGTGTTTGCGCTGCACGTTCTGCTCTGTCGTTAACGGCCCAAACGCTCCAATCATGTACCGTGATGATTACAAGTTTGGGGGAAATGCGATTAATTGCGATTAATCACAGCAAATTGTGTGATTAATTAGTAAAAACATTTTAATCGATTCCCAGCCCTAATACATATATAAACATTATCTGCCGATACCGATATGGTGGCTGTATATCGTGCAACCCTAATTTTAAGTAAGGGATAATGTCTTCCATCAGCCTGAAGGGGTTTATTTTGAGAGAACCACTGGCTGGATGTACATTATCCCGCTTATTACACGGCTACTTGCCACTTAAGTAAATAATTAGACATGAAATATTGATCTGAGTTGAAATATATTATTATATTAGGTCTTTAAACGCAAAGCTTCCACGGAGAGAGCAGTTGCAGCGCGGCAAGTTCAAACCAAACGGACATTTATGAGATACAGTATACAGTCATTCATATCACTTATTACACAGCATTTTGCCTCATAAATAATTATGGGGATAAAATATATTGATTTCAGATTTAACTGTTTTAAAATCGTACCTGTTTGTATCTCATAATCCAACAGTGTACAAAACAATAGTCACAAAATGGCAGCCGCTTCGTTTGTATGAAACGAGAGAGAGCGAGTCCACGATACTGGATGGGCATAATTAAATAACTGTACACAAAATATTGATTCGACTGAGTTTTAATATTTTATTGGCTTTTATTTTATTCGTTTTACCAAACGCAAAACTTCCACGAAGAAAAACTTCCAGGTGTATAGCGCTGCTGACTTCAGTGACCGGGATGAGCCTGCGTTATATGTTTTGAGCGGTTGACCAATCAGAATCAAGTATTCCACAGAGCCGTGTAATAAGGGATTATATGCATGCTCCCAATGCAAAGTTAGGTTTGATAATTCTGCTTTTTATTTAAATATATTCACAAAGTATACTTGTTGCAGCTTCCATTCACCACTATAGAAGTTTACCTAACTATCACGACATCCACCTCTCAGAACCCGACATCCACTCCAGTGCAGTTCGGATGTTGCCTTAGAAGTGAACTGGGATGAATCTGAAAGCGCCCCCTAAACCCTCATTCACTATTCCCTACGTCAGTCCACTAATACTGTTCACTTGAAGGAGTGACTGAAACGAGCGAGTTAATTCAGACAGCCGTTGAGCGTCCACGGTTGTGCACTCGTTATTGCAGTGCTTGTGGGATTGAATGAGTGCACTCAATAACGTCCACTATGGTTTCGGACACCACTACAAATGGCTGTCCCCTCAAATAACGCCCTATTTGAGGGTATAGGGGGCGATTTCGTATTCAGCCCTAAGTCTTATTACCTTTAGCTGCACTGCAGGCCTCAGTGTGCGAGAGACACCCTCTGCGCTGTTTGAGATCGGGACAGGGCGTGCCTCCGTTGCGTGGGGGTGTGGAGACCTGTCGGCTTCGCTCTGTAGTTCCCGTCCCACACACGGAGGAACAGGGAGACCAGGGACCCCACTGTCTGACTTCACAGTCTAAAGCTGCTGAGAGGAACAGGAGAGAGAGGAGCAGACATTTTCTTTAAATCGACCAAATCATTTACATGCATTCAGTTATCAGCAGTGAAACGAGGGAATACTAAAGTATACTCTAACACAGTGTCCTAACCAGACGAGACGCGATAAGATTCCAGCGACAAATAACGTGTCTGTCCCGTCTGTCCACACTAGACGTGACGCGACTGCGAGATGCGTAAAAATCAATCAAAACCCACAGCCAATCAGAACAGCTCCATCAGGTGACCTAATGTAGAAAAAAAACCTTGGGAGAACCCAGGCTCAGTCGGGGGCCAGTTCTCCTCTGGCATTTATGAGCTAGAGGCCGGATTGTAGTTTGAACTGTAAGATTAAAAAATATTATATGAATGCCTGGCTGAAGAGATGCGACTTTAATCTAGTTTTAAACTGGGAGAGCGAGTCATTTAAGAGAAAGAGAAAGATCATTTAAAAAACCTGATTAAAACGTCAATAACAACAACAAAAAATAACTAGGGAATCACTAAACCGTGAGAATGACTGCGATCGATAGGGGATAATAATAGGCTGTATAATGTATAATATATTGACGGTAAGGTTGCGTCTCTCGAGGAGAAATGGAAACAAATGAGCACAGGACACACAAGAGACTCATTTAACATTTTGAGGTAAAAATTCAAAACGTAGAGGTTTTTATATTTATAACACAGGATAGAGTTAAGCAACATCACACTTCCTGAATACCATCACCATTGAAATTGTGACACTAATTTCATACAAAAGTTCAATAACAAGTACCGGTAGTCACTTCCATTTTAGACACAAAACATTTACTGTTTTTGTTCTGATTCAGCGGCGAAAATAGTTCCAAACAAAGATCACAGCAGATCATAGCGCTTTACACAGCCATGCTTTTGTTTCAGCATTTCAACCGAATCGGTTTAATTGAAGATTCAATGACCCATTTATAAACAACTGCCTTGTTCTTGAATGAATTAGGCGTTTGAACGAATCGTTTGAATAAATGACTCAGTGACTCAATTAAGACGGTCACTTGCCGCCACCTACTAGTAGTATAGTTTCATGTTTAAAACTATACATTTTTCCCCAACATTTCTTATTTGTATTTTCAAAAATATATTTAAAACAGTCTCTTAACATTGTTTAATGCAGATATTATTTTTCAGCGTAATGCAAATTGGTAACAGCCCTATAGTGTCATATTCTTATTGAATTTATTGATCAAATCAATTTTGAGAATTTTTTATTAATTTTAAATTTTAAATTTAGTAACAATATATAAATTAATCATATATTTAATAAGATTTGCCCTTTATAAGGGTTTTAAAAAAGTCCTCAGGGTAAATATCACAAATATGCAGATTTAAATAAGTCAAAACTGGAATATTGCTTCAGAATAAACTATATATATATATAAAAAAAATGATATATAAAAATCCAATTTTTTCCGGACAATCAACTTTTTGTGATTGACCGTTTTACATGTGCGAATGACAAACACACAACAAGGCTTAATGTTGAGCCCTGAACAAACTTAAATCGTTCATAATCATAAACATTTGTTCGTCACGGAGCTTGTTTTTTGCAATAATTCAAAAGCCGATTGGGTTTTTGTCGAGGGAACCAGAGTGGTGATGATGATGAGTTCCGGGTTAGCCTATAAAATTACATCATCACAGCGCCACTCTATTCTCCTTACCCAGCCCTAAGCAAAGCATGCTGGGAACTAGAAAACAACTGCCCAATTTCAAACTTTAAGACAATTTAATTACAATTCGCCCAATTTCAAACGTTTAAGACAATTTAATTACAATTACAAAAAAAAACCAATTAACACAGAATTGTCCGTTTAAATTACACACAATGTTAAGGTGTCAACCGAACAGAATTTCTTCAAATCAATAAAAAAAAATATTGCAACCATGCATTTAATGTACACCGGCTCGCGTTAAGAGTTTGTAACCGTACATCAGTGAGGAGCTGTGTGCAGTGACATCACACGCGACCTCATACTACACACAAACAGAGAAGAAAGCAAGCGACGGTGAGTCTAGATCTCAGTAACACAGCTGCGCTCTCATGTGGGGGTCAGAGGAACACTAGATCCCCGACCGCTTCACAAGTCTGAAGATTATTTCACATCCCTAAAGTGGCTGCAGTGCTTGTGGTCCTGTATTGAGGAGAAGGAATAAACATTTAGGTTTAAAGGGGAAATGAAGCAGTCAATCAAGTTTACATGATTTACAAAATGGATGTCCACTATAATCAACAATTATATAAGAAACATGATAAATGTAAACATATAAAAGAAAAAAACGTTATATCTTTCGCGGCCAGGGCGCCGCCATTGTGCAGTATTCTAACATGTGACGTCACGGGGTTGGTTGGCTTTAAAGGCTCTGGGCTGAGTTCAGTAAAACACAGTGAAAGACATAAAACTTAACATTAAACTACGCATAAAAAGCGTTCATCTGCTATCATATTATCATGTCAAACCTCTCATACATGTTTGCATCACACTGGCTCGTTAACAAGATGCATGTGCTCGTCGACCCAGCGAACACCTAACGTTAGGTACAGTCATTGTTAGCTAACAGCTGTAAGCACCAACTAGGAGAAGTTAAATGTCTTGGTTGTCTCTCCATAACTGATGCTGACTTCACAACCGCTTACTACTCTTACTATTCCTGCCATAGAGAGATATGGTAAAAGTAGTAAGAGTAGTAAGCTAGTATGTGTAAACATCACAAAATAAGTGCGTTGGTTTTGTTTGTTTATTCAGAAAGATTGTGTTTTGCGTAAATAAAGCTTTTTAAAAAATGTGCACTGTAAAAATATTTTTATTTCCCAAGTTGTGAATAAAACAGATTATTGCAAGAAAATACATGTCAGTCTTTAACGCTTCAAAATGTTCTGTTTAATTCAATGTGTTACTTGTGTTATTTCATTTATTTGTGAAATGTACTAGCAATTTCTGAGTGAAAATGTATTCCATTAATCCAGCTAAAATAAGACGCTAATGAAGTGCTATGATTAGACTGGAAAAAGCAGTTTTAGAGCAAGTCTTTAAGATTAACTCTGTATTTGAGACATATGCTCATGTTATCCACCAGAACATGCCAACCACACGAAAACACATGCATTCAGGTGCTGTATGTGCACATGCACGCATCACTCACACGTATGTACAGCACACACACACACACACACACACACACACCGTTCTCACAAATGTAGAGCACATGCAGACTGCAGCTGTAAACCACAGAGAAATATTGATGAACAAAATACATCAAGCACATCACTACACACTCAAGGAGCAAATAAAACCCAAAACTCAGCTAATTATAATAAACCAATGAATTTGTTTGTTTGATCTGGACTGATGATGTGCACTCTAGATTCTTAAAAACTCTGTAAATCTAGTTTTTATTGCTGTTTACAGGCCGTTTGACCCTCAGAGCAGTAAATAATTCTGGGTTTTCCACTACTGGTGTATAAATGGACTTAAAGAAAAACAGAGTTTCATAACAAATATCCAAAGCACATTTAAAGTTGTACGAGTCTCCCAGCCCTACAGACTTATGTAAACCATATAACATCTGTATAGCAATTTAAAGGGAAAGTCCACCCGAAAATGAACATTCTGTCATCAGTTTCTTTCTTTTGCGGAACATAAAAGAAGAAATTTGGAAGAATATTTGTAACCGAACACAGACTCGGTTCCTATTGCGTCCATATAATGAAAGTCAGTGGGAACCGAAGCTCTTTGGTTACAAATATTCTTCCAAATTTCTTCTTTTATGTTCGCAAAAGAAAGAAAATCATAAGGTTTTGAATGTTTTGGTGTGAGTGTGTGGAGGCGGGGCTAATTTGCATATCCATAGAGCTGCGTATATTAAATGAGGCAAGGGTGTAGAGTTACATTCAAGCTATTATAAAATGTTTAAATATGTCATTTTGGTGTTCAAAGATGAGTTTTAAGGGATAAAATTATTGACCTCAGGGGGACTTTATCTGTATAATTATGTTGATTATATGGATCTGATGTTTTAGTTCTCCCGACCTATTCTATGGTCATTATTTAGCATTGTCGTTTAATATTTTAAAAGTTGCCATTATTGTGAGGATTCACTTGCTAAATCTAGACGGGACATTTACCTTTTTTTTTTACAGAGGAAAGTAAATCCACCTGTAAGCGTTACAGGTTTGACAATGCAAAAGTCATGCTGATCCATGAACATACACGAATCCCTCGTTGGGAATCACTGCTGTATTTCATTCATGTCGTTCTGACCTCACGGTTGGTTCGTTCTCATTCTTCTGTTCTTCCGCACCAGAGTGACATATCTCAACACAATGAACGCAAACACACTCACAAACACACACCTCCATACAAAGGCCCTGTCAAATTCCCCACATTCCCCTGCATTAGTTCTGCAGATATGCCTCGTACCCTGTTCCCAGAAGCCTCCCCTCGCTCCGACCGTCACTGGTGGTCCTGAGGGCCGACAGATTTTATTTACATTTTACATTTACATTTATGCATTTGGCAGATGCTTTTATCCAAAGGGATTTACATTGTTATCAGTTCTTGCTTTCCCTGGGAATCGAACTCCTGACCTTGGCGTTACAAGCGCCAGCGCTCTACTGTTTAAGCTACGGGAAAGATTAATCTCGCTCACACTCTCTAAGGTCACCAAAGGTCACGAGTGTCCTGATCAGGTGATGCGCTTACCTACGATTCTTTAATATGAATATGTAAATCAAGAATGCTGAAGTGTTCAGACACAGTTACGTTTTCTTTTTAAATACTGGAACCAAATGATTTCGTGACATTCGTGTCCATTACGGGTGTTGAACACCTGCGTTCTTCAGACACTCCATGTGTTTCCAGTAACACTTTACAATAAGGTTCCATTTGTTAACATTAGTGAACAACATTAGTTTACATGAACTAACATTGTAAAATACTTCTAATGCATTAATTTCATCATTCACTGATACAGTATTACAAGCAAAAGTTGTATCTGTTAAAGTCCCCCTAGTGGTGAAAGTCCAACTTTTAATGTAGTTTATGTGTCTATGTGGTGTTTTTAATGTGCTTTAAGGCAAAGCATGTGTACATTCATAAGTCGACACCATTGCTGAATATTTCCTCCTTAAACTGCAGTGAACCAAAGACAGTCTCAAACACACGCTTTGAAATCGCTGGTGTTTCTGACGTCACAAACTACATTGTAACCAACCATTGATTAATAAATACTGTAACAAATGTATATTGCCCATTCATTGTTAATTAATGCTTTAGTTAATGAGACCTTATTGTAAAGTGTCACCAATCAACAAACCCAATGCAAAATGATGAGTGATTCCTGAACAAATGATTTTGTTCTTTCTTTTATTTATAAAGCACCTTTAACACAACTGCTGGTTGACCCAACGTGTTGTATAGGCTAATACATGTAAAGACAGACAAAATATAAAGACAATACAAACAACACAGTAGATAAGTTATACCTGGTTAAAAGCTATTGAAAATAACAGTTTTTCAAGAACTGTGGTTCCTATTAAGGAATCAGTCTAAAATAATCAAGATTCATCAATGAACTAAAAGAATCATGAATGAATCCCTATTCCTGCCCAAAATGTGGAGGAAAATATTACAGAAATCTCTCAAATATTTGATTGCCACACAAAAATGTTTAAGCAAAGCTGGCGATGAAAAACAGAAGAGTAGGAGTCTGCTGTGAAGAGCCAAAGCAACACACCTGTGCACGCTTTCACGGTGTTCATTAACGACAGACTCGTCAGGAGATGATGTGGGAGTACAGAGAGGAGCCAGAGGAGGAAATGTGTTTTTCCTCAAGAGACACACCCATGAAATTAAAAGTGAAAAGGGCAGATATCCAGATCAGTCAGTCAGGTAACACACAACATCTACACCAGCGTTGGACTGAGTGGCAGAAGAGCTGCGGAGTGACTGGATTTAACAGGGGAAACTGAGAAAACACGAATGAAACGAGGGATTATCAGTTTAAACTAAAGGTTGGACTCGATATAAACTTACCAAACATCCAGTGATCGTGGATATTCACATGTTGCCGGGAATCATGTTTCCTGACATTTATATGAGCCTGATTTCAACGCTGGGGAAAAACATAAAGCAAGTTTGCCTGTGAACGCTTTATATAAATACAATATAGGTCTAAATCCATATCACTCATATAAATGTCATATATATCATCATATCGTCCAGCCCTAAAAGTTGAATAGTTTATTTAAAAACATCCAATTAGGCAGAATATACCTTGGTTAATATTTAACTGATTTGTCAATGCAATATATAGGGTGTGATTTTACCCCTAAATTCAGCATTTTGACACAAAATCATAACTGCAAATCCACCTTTCCAGTTGTTTCTGTAAATCGCATCGATCCATTTGCTTCTCTGTTCTTTATCTTTCGTCAGTCTGTAAAAATATACCTCAGATTTCTTGTCAAATCTAAATGTACAGTCAATCTCAAAGCTCTTTCCCGTTTTAGATGTGTTTTGTGTGTTTTTCACGGAAAACAAATTCTGCCACACAGAGTTTCTGCCACTAAGTGTGTGTGACCACAGTCACTCCGGCCGACGGTGACGTCACACACGCATACACACTATTCTCTCACAGCACGCGGGGGTGTTTACGAGGGCCACCAAACCCACGGCAGATATTCCTCAGCATTCCTCCGGTTTCAGGAATCTGTCACAGAGACAAAAAACTCAGTCCTGAGACACATCAAACAGACTCGTGTCAACACACACTAACCTCTCAGCAAAGACAGCGCAGTATAAGCCACATCTTTCACCATCCATCAGAGTAAAATCAGTGTCAAAACTAATCTCATAGCAAACCGTGAAACCTTAATAACAATAATAATGAGGACTGGACGTCCCTTGAGGTGTATGATGTGACAGACTGCCTAAAAACCTCTTAATCGCATTAAAATAACAGTAACTTGCAGCCTCTCATGGCCTATTACTATAATAATACATTGGATTATTATAGTAATAGGTTGGATCTTCCAGCATGGCAATGATCCAAAGCACATCTCAAAATAAACATCAGAATAGTTCACCGACCACAGAATGAAGGTTTAGTCATGGACACGGCATTCCCCGACCCAAACCCCATCAAAAACCTGTGGGATGAGCTGAAGACAAGAGTCCACAAGCATGAACCTCTGAGTCTGAAGGATCTGGAGAGATTCAGTATGGAGGAATTCCTCAACCTGATTATTATGGATTATAGGAGAGGATCCAGAGCTGTTATCTTGGCAAATGGAGGTTGCATGTAATTCACACATGTTTAATGTATTCCTGGATAATCCAACTCATTTAATTGTTTTCTTGCTTTTTTTGCTTTTGATGGACTCAAATAAAGGTTCATATTGTTAATAGCAAAGTCGGTATTATCGATTTATTTATTTATTTTGATTTATTTGTTGCTATATAAATAAGTGTTACGATGTGGTCAGCATGCACAAAAACAAAGACATTTTCCGTAACCAATGTAACCAAAACTAAACAGCGTCTCTCTGCGTATTGAAAGGCTGTCACTCAGCGCGCCGCATTGTTACGGCAACAGACTGTCTTTGAGTGAGTCATTAAACCGTTCATTCAACGTTTAAAAACGCTGATTCATTAAAAGATAGTAATTAGTGCTGCACGATTAATCATATCGCAATCGCGATGTCAAGCCTACGCGATTATATGATGCAAAATGCTGCGATTTTATATTAAATAAACAAATTAGCGCTGTTAACGCAATTAACGCAGCATCAGTTAATTTTTGGCATCCTTTGGCTAGTGTTACATGATCCCGCTTTTTTACATGCAAATGCTTTTAAACCATCATGCGCGATAAGACAAAATGAACGCGCTGCCTGTGAATGTCCTGACTGTGACACACAGAAAGCCTCGCGCTAATATCGTGTGTGCGCACAAAACAGCATGCCAGAATACAGTTCTCTTTCGCACTTGAACGAACAATAACACACACAATTATGCCAAAATGTCTTTTTGTCGAGTATCTTCATAACATAAGAGTAGTCTTATGATGAACGTGAAGAGTTGTGACTCGTGAGAGAATGAGGCGCGTGTGAGATCCGCGTCTATGTCAGCAGCGGCTGGTCTTAAAGGGACAGTACACAGTAGCCACTAATTATATCTGTCGCTAAAGTTAATCAAAGAACAAAGGGAACAGAGAAACAAAACAGGACAAAACATGCTACTTTCTATCAGGACTTTAGTATTTGAAATGAAAAGTTGATTTAAAAAAAAAAAAAAGAATAAGAAGTGTAATAGGCTATGTTGTAAATCTGTTTTGAAATAAGTTGTTTTTCAAATAAAGGTTTTCCAAGTGATGTCAGATTGTGTGTGTACATGTGTTTTTATTGTACTTACCCTGTAACTACATGAAACAAGAGGGTAAGAGACACCACTTTAGTTTACATCCCGCAATGTCATACTTACCCTGTAACTACATGAAATACTTACAGTCTAAATCATTTGCCTAAATAATTTGTTATTTTCCTGGTTGTTACCGCTTTATTCCCAAAACTTTACATATTATTCCCCTATACTTACACGTACGTACTTTATAGGTACACTGTAATTACCAAAAGTTACACTGTACTTTCGTTTTAATTACGCAGTATTTTCCTGGTTGTTACACCTTTATTCCTAAGACTTTACGTATTGTTCCCCTATACTTACACGTAAGTACTTTATAGGTACACTGTAATTACCGAACGTTACACTGTACTTTCATTTTAATTACGCAGTACTTTCCGGGCTGTAATCTAAAGCGTTACCAATAAAACTGATATGAAATATTACCATTTAAGCCAATTTCTGAGCAAATGCATGAATATTAAGATAAATCAAATGTGTAGAAAAACAATCTGAAAAATACTAAGCTTTAGCAATATCACCCAGCCCATACACACCCAAACACACATATCCGCTCAAGTTCAGAGAGCTGTTTTTCTTTTAGAAAATATTTTGCATATTTGTTTTCCTCAGCTATATATATCAAGTCTGCTGCTGAAACACACACACACACATGGCAGTAATCATGAGTAAGGGAGTGAATGTCTGAATGAATCAGATCAAGCTGTTATTTGGAGACATGTACAAACCAAAACCAACCGAATCCCTGCAGTCCAGTCCAATATTACTCATAATACAAACAATCCGCACAGCGACGTGCGGATGACCGATACAAAGACAACAGTACACCTGCCAACAACATCCGGCTTGGACAGAGAATCAGAAGAATAGATAAGTGAACTGTTGACTTTATTTGAGCTCTCTGAAACGAAACAAGGGATGAAGTGTGCGGCTGTGCGCATTTTCAGAAGTATAAGTTTTAACCTCATATTTTAGTAATCTAATCATCATAAATTAGGTATCATTTGAAAGCTTAAAAACTAAAAATACATATGTTTTGAAATCGGACATTGTGTTAACATGGAAACGGTAACCCTGTGGTGCCCTTCGCATGGCAGTCTAAAATGACCAAATTTCAATTAAATTAGTTCAATAATGCTTTTTATTTAATGATTTGTATTTTATATAAATACATTTTGGTACTAAATTATAATTATGGAATAGTTGTGATCCATTTACTACCTGTTAGGGTTAGGTTATTGCTGAAGAGAAAAACACACTGACAGTTTTAGTTATAGAAGTTACATTTTATTATGAAATTTTTATTTAAAAAAAACTATTTAAATTTTTATATATTTTCCAAAACATGTTTTTCTCTAAAACTGTGAGAAAATCAAAGCAATACATTAAAACAAGCTGTGATCCAAATTTCAGGTTGATATCTCAAAAAATTAGCTTTCAGTAAGATTTTGTTTGTGCGCAGTACCGAACGCTTCCACTAGATGAAATTCGTGCGATAATGTGATAATCTCTCATAATGTGCCTCAAACTGAGTAGCGAATCACTGAGAAACACTGAGTCCTGCTCGAGTCGTCCTTGCGATGGAGGTTCGGGTTCAATAACTAGTTCTTCCGATGTTTCATCATCGGACTCGCGCTCGGATTGATATGGTAAAATCAACGTCATTGTTCGTTACTGTGTTTAGTTTACGGTGTAGGAAGCCTCAGGACCATAGACTGTAAAAAAAAATACACGCAGAACTGACGTTGTTATGGCAACGGGCGTTTTTGTTTTCGACACGTGCACTCTACGCACTAAACCAATCGCAACAGACTGAGCGTCTGGCCAATCAAGCAGAGTAGCTCGCAGAAAGGAGGGATTTTGAGAGATTGATTCATCTGACGAGTCGTTTGAGTATCATTGATAATGTTGGTGATGTGCAAGTGTATATTATGAGAAAATTCAACCGTTTTTTGACCTTTGATGCATGTAAACCTGTTGTAGGAGACTCCACAACAACATTAAGAAACTTTAAAATAGCATAATAGGGGCCCTTTACAAAGAGACCAACCTTAGATCTGTCTTCCAAAGCATTCACGAATTACATCCATCTATGCTAAGGGGTTAAACTTATGTCAAAACAAACTTCTCATTGTGAAATATTTTGCTTGTAAACGGTTTGTGCATCTTTCTTTTCAATAAATTCACACTCGCTTTGATGTGCTCTTTTCTAATGCAATAACATTCGGACATTTATAAGTGTGAGTGAAGTGTTTTGGGGTCAAATCCTGTTGGACGTCGTGTTCCTGCTTTCAGATGTTTTAAAGTCTCAGTGACTCAGTTTTACAGCATAAACACAGACGATTGAGCAACTCTGAGCTCCTGAGAAGCTCAAGACCTCCTACAGAGTCAAAACAGAGAGATAAAAGCCCCTCGTCTTTACATTGCTTTGCCTTATATAGAGCAGAATGCTGCTCCTGCCACGGGCTGATGATGGGATGTACTGTTTATATACATACATACGGTGTATTTGAAGCTGTTTCTGAGTTCTGTTGAAGTAGATGAGAGACAGACAGATAATGATGGTTCACCAACACACATACTTCACTCATCACGTCACACCATTTACTCTGAGAAACCAGCTGTTTCTGAGCCGCTGATTGCTGTCAATACTCCATCAACCTCAATCCTCTGTCTCTCTCTCAAAGACAAATTTGAGAACATGCTTTGAAAAAAATTATGACAGTATTTGAATTTTTAGTTGAATTATTCAATAGCAAGCAACTTCTGTCATCATTTATTCACCTTCATATTGTTTAAAACATGTTTTTAGTCCTGTCAAATGCAAAAGGAGATGTTTACAGAATATCTAACGGTTCATGAAACACTATATTCCCAATTTTCTGAATCATATGATGCTTTGTGTGAGAAACTGACCCACTGAAAATAATAATAATAAATAATAATAATAATAATACGTGAAAAAGTGGAAATGTTTTGTTTGCATACAGCTGGAAGTAAATAATTCAGAAATATTTCGAAAACAGTGCATGTGTCAAATGGACCAGTGTTATGATTCTTTTATAATCTTCAGCGTTTTTTTTGCTCTATAGCCGGGTTTTCCTAAACTTGATGAAAAGCTAATAATTAATTAAATCATAAAGAAATTTAATTTAAATAAATAAACTTTTGTAAATAAAAACACCTAATAAACAAAATAAATAGCATGTCACGTGACGATTAACAGACGCGAATGTGACGTTAAATTATTGAAATATTAACTCAAAATATCAGTGGGTGTTTCATGTCAAAGGGGTTCGGAGATTATTTTAAAAAATTATATATTTTTTTAAAGTTATAATTCTTTTTTAAAAAATGTTATGTGCTTTATTCGAACATTCAGTTTACAGTGTGAAACAACAAAATTAGAACTCAACTATAAACATTAAGAATAACAGAAATATAAAGAATAGTAAAAAAAAAACTGTCAGAACTATAGAGTAAAATTAACGAGAAAGGGAAAAAAAGAAAGAAAGATATTTAAACATTAATTACGGTAAAAAGTGTGTAGGTCGTGCGAGTTTGTACATGTACTGAGTGCTTTTGGGTGAAGAGAAGATGAAATTGTAATCAAGTAATGCTTTCGTAAAAATATCGTGTAAAAAAATATTGGTTTACAATTTGAAAACTACAAATCTACATAGGAAAATAATTTATTATAAAGCAGGCATTAAAAAATCCAAAAATAACAGTTTTGGGATTCAGAAATTTTGCAAGATATTGCTTACAGTTCTGGGATTCATTAAGAAATTTTGCAAGATATTGCTTGAGATAAACCAACTAACTTAAAGTTATAATTCGCGCACGTCGATCACCGCGGCGTGACGTCACGTGAAGCAGGTTAACGGCTGATGTTGAATAAGTTGACGGGTTTAACAGACTCACCTGAGATGTGACACACGGCTTGATAATCATCACAACAGTCCCCGCTCCTCTTGCAGTACGTGTCGCAGTAACACACGGTTCTCCTCGCACTCTTCTCCACACACTCGTTATTCCGTCCCGGACAGCATCTCGGTGTCGGTCTGTCCGCGCATCCCGCCTCACACACTCCGGACACACACATTACCAGCACAAACACCGCACAAACAGGAGCTCCCATCATTATCATCATCACGACGCCTCAGAAAGCGTATTCGGGCTTCCTCTGACACAAAAGATGCCGCTTAAATAACTTTCTCACGAATGTGCGCACTTTCAGAAGAACAGAATGAGCGTCGCGAGTCCAGTCAGCAGAAGCTCATCTGTGCTGAAGGTGCGCGCGCGCTGAGTGACTGACGCGCGTCTCGCGCAGCGCCCCCTGCAGGACGCGCACGCAATTACACACATCAACATGCTGTCTAAACCCACAGGCCTAGAATAGATCATCAAACATCTCAAATGTTGGATTAGAAATATGAATTCACAGAAGTCTATGGTCTAAACCCATATAGAGGCCTAGAATAGATCATCAAAGATGTCAAATGTTGGATTAGAAAGATGAATTCACTTCTGGGTATTTTTTGCACCCATAATTATGTCCTAAATATCTGAGGCATATTTGTTACCTTTGGGTTGTGGGTAAAATGCCATCCTGATTGATTTGGAACTGGTTCTGGAGACCCTGCACTAAAGTCTGCATGAGCTGAACTGAGGGTCAGACATTTGTGTAACACTTTACTAAGAATTAACAATACTTCTACAGCATTTATTAATCATAGTTAATATTCATTTCAACGTTTACTAATACATTATTAAAATCAAAGGTTGTATTTGTTAACATTAGTTAATGCACTGTGAACTAACATGAACAAACAATGAACAGTTGTATAACATTAACAAAGATTAATAAATACTGTAACAAATGTATTGCTCATTGTTAATACATTAACAAATGCTAATAATGAACCTTTTGTAAAGTGTTACCGACATTTCAAATGTGTCCGGTCTGACCTGAGATCAGCGCTCTGAGCTGTTATTATTACACAACATCTGTTTGTTTCCTCTCTTCGGTAATGGGTGATGGACGTGATAATTATATGATTATGGTGCGATTATGAAATACCACCCACAGAGAGCGAGAACGGGCTGATACCAGCAGCTAATTCATGTAACGGAGTCAGTTTGTCTGACAAAGATGGAAAAACATCACAAATATCTGACAGAACACATAATAGAGAACAGATGGTTTGTATTGCGAAAGCATTTGATGCTAATCTGCACATGTGAGTTCAGATAGTGCGAGAAACAAATACTTCAGGGACAACAAAGAGTAAGATAACAATAGTCCAAAGATATTGAAATATCTGAAAAAAGCAAACCAAAAAAATGTCTTACTCTGTATTTTTGTCTTGATTTCCAGTGCAAATATCTAAGATGGAAGATTACATGAGTCTTGTTTTCTGGGAAATTAAAAAAACATTGTGTGTTCCCTTTGAATTAAGTTGATTTTTTTGACCCCACTGGCATTTTAAGCACAAACTCACTTCATTTTGATCCATTTTTCAGACTTAATATCTTCAGTCATTTTGCATCTCCAGTAAATACATCTTTAAGAATCTTTTGAGACAGAAAGCCATGATTGCAGTGAAGCTGAGGTGAGACGGGTCACTCACTGAATGCCATTACTCACGCATCAGAGCTCATGTATGCGCTCACTCATCTCCAGGACGGCACCGTATAAAACATCTGCTGGTGGGAGTTCTCCTGTGACCAACAAAAGACAGAGACGTGACCACTCTCAGATATTCTTGGGATGTCTAGTAATCTAGAGATGTTTGATGTACATGAAAGACAAGCTATATTTGGTCTGATAATAATAATTGCCAAGAGGCTGAGTTTAAGAATCTGGAAAACTGATTCTGTGTCCAGGTTTGATAGAGATCTTGTGAACATGCTTGCATTGGGAGGATTGAGATACATTAATAACGACAAATCTGAGATATTTGATAAAACCTGGGGACTATTGATGTAATTGCATTCATAGACACCTGTTAATGCCAAAGTTATTCATTGATAATGTATTTAATGTTGTGCCTAAAGTTTAATTAGACAGTAGTGTGTGTGTGTGTGTGTGTGTGTGTGTGTGTGTGTGTGTGTGTGTGTGTGTGTGTGTGTGTGTGTGTGAGACAGACAGGAGACAGAGACACTGGGAAGAAAGAACTCAAACAATCCTTCATTCTGCCACAGAGAATCTGCCGATACAGAACTATTGTTACTGGACGGCTGCGTCCTCCAGAGGTCGCGTCTGTCAGACGCACACCAGTATGGGAATGGAATTAGGGGAATTATTGATGGGATTCATAAGCTTGCGGTTCGATTCTGATCTTGACTCAATATCGATTCCTTTGGATATATTTTGGCCTGAAATGAATCTCTCTCAACTGGAAACATACAGGGAAACCTGTCAGCTTGAATTATTATTATTAAAGGCTAAAATTAACAACTCATTCTTATACATAATATTTTTAGTGATATAAAAGTAAAAATATAATAAATATGTTATATAGTGAATATATTTAGCAAAATGTTTCTTCTTAGATTCTTCTTGCAAGAGTTCAGTTTTCTAGTTTTCACATGCTGTGTTGTCATCGTTCATAAGCTGTTTTATTAGTGGTTGAAACACTCGTCGAATTATTACATGAGACATGATTTATAAGCTGTACTTCATCTTTTATCATTCCTTCTGATGTTCATTCATGAAGTAATAAAGAGAAACACAGATCGGTTCACGTGCCGCTACAGCAATCTGTGTTTGTCTTTATTACTTCATGAATGAACATCAGAAGGAATGATGAAAGATAAAGTACAGTTTACTGAAATGAATCTGTCACGAGTCACGCCACATTCACCAAAACACATTTTATTGTTTGAATTTTGTAATAAAAATGACCAAATTTGAAAGCTGAGACTATTTCATATCAAAAGTAGCTAATCTGATCTGTCTGTGGTGTGAGAACTGTCAATTATCTTAACATAACACACACACACACACACACACACACACACACACACACACACACACACACACACACACACAGCACCACTCAGTCACTCACTTACACACTCATTTTCACTTTTACAAGCTTTTCTGCGTGAGAGTTGGCAGCCCTGCATAGGTCATAAAGGATGTGTTGTTATTTCAGGACAGTCACCATTATAAAACTGACCGTAATTCCCAGTGAAGCGTTGTTGTGATTTCTCAATGACTTAATGACTCAGTTTACTGAAAGCCTCAATGACGTATGTGGCATCCATCAAACGCGACCTCCGGAGGACACAGGTCACCGGAAGATCACAGACACGCGCTTAGCAACACCCTAGCAACTGCATACCAACACTAGAACACCTTAGAACCTGCATAGCAACCACCCACAACACTCTGTTGTCATGGCGACCAGTTCAAGACAGGCAACAATTCACTCACATGTCCCTCAGAAAATGTAAACTGTAGTTCAAAAACATACATATATATTAAAATAATAATTTATAGAATAATAATAATAATATATAGTATTTAGCAAACATGCCCATGTGATAAAGGAGATTTGCATTGCACTACGGCCCAATCCCACTGAATGTGCACTAGTGTAGGGGAGACTGGGACGGTTGCAACACTTTTTGCATTTCTCTCAGTTACTCAGAGACTATTTGGACTAGACCAACCAAATGTGTATTTATTAAACTTGCATCTGTCTGCTAATTACCCATACCATTTCACTGGCCCACCGGTGGGCCCACAGCCATTACATATTAAACAGTAATAGCCTATACTAAACCTAAACTTATCTTGACAAAACTGAAAGCTTACAATCTCAAGTTTTCATATTTGGTGACTGATTTTCAAAATTATTACAGAGATAAGCCGTAATTTATCAATTTGCAACAAGCATATTTTCATATTCCTAAGGCGTGTTCAGACCTTTATTTTGAAATAGTAATGAACATAAAAAATCATTAAAAAAATAGTAGAAAACCTCAGTTTGTTCAAAAGATCAAAAGATAGCATCCATTCCCTTCTTTTAGAAAAAAAGGTCTGAAAATATTTTAAATAATAAAGAAAAAACTAATAGATTCACCATTTGTGATGTGGCAGCGAGCTCTTCTCTTGTAACATGTTCTTTTTATGTGTTTCTTAGAGGTTGAATTCGTATACAAATCTGCCAAACTTCCAATACTAATTCTGAATAGAATGTCTACTTCATAAATTGTATGAAAATTGTGTAAATAATGGTTCAGATCACTCTAACCACATATGGAAATGGAGGCGCCCTTATATGATCAGTAATGGAGTCTGGTTGTCACCTAGTGAAAAAGTTATTTGAATGTAAGAAGCCAGATGTTGCAACTGACCCCGACCCAGGGGACGATTGCAACACAACCCAGGGACGGTTGCAACATGTTCAAAATACCTTACATTTCACTAATTAACTTTAGCTTTTTCTCTCAATAAGCACAGAATTCTGAAAATATGAACTGTTTTACTATAATATTATAGTATTATTTATTTATACAATAATATTATTGTATAATTTATTGATTTAGTCATATTTATCGAACAACAGTTATTGAGTTTTGTTAGTTTATGTGTAGAACATACACAGATTCAGTGTGCAAATCTCTGCATATTTCAGTGTCAGAGACAGGAAGAACTGAACAATTTGCAATGCAACAAACTTTTATCAAACATGTATTTATTGTACAAAACTGCAACTGTTTCATACAATTTGCTTTTCTTCAATGCACTTTTCTTTGTGGTTTTCTTTGCCTTCTGCTGCAGAGTTTAGTTTTTTGTCTGTTTCTAATTCTTCCTTCACAGGAGTGTCCGTGAGGATGGCAGTGGAGCGTCGTCTCCTGCCTTTTGCACACTTATTCCTGGCTCCTGCTTTGGGATGTGGCCGGATAGCTTCTGGTGAGAGGTCGTCTGTACCCGTCCCAGAGGTTGATGGTCTTGAGGGAGACGCACAGAAGGAAGGTGGTCCCGTCGGAGGAGGCACGGTGGCTCGGGGACGCCGTATCGAGAGCGAGGGATGCCTCTTTAGAAAGCCAGTGAACCAGTCAACACCAGCCATACTGGTCTCACTCCACTTTGGGGGAAAGTTGCAGTTGTAGCGAGAGGCTAGTTGAAAGGCAAACTTGCGAACCTGAAATAAAATGTAAATAGTAAATATCACTCTCTCTTATACAGGCTACATAATTCTCTTGTTAAAGTCTTACCTCTTTGGGATGTAACCGTTAGTATAAGTCAGCTGCCCTTTTTAGATACTCTCTGAGACTCCTCTCTTGGTCCTCTGAGAACACTTTCCTGCTGGTCCAGTACCCTGCTCTCGGTAACGTATCCGATCCCTCGCCTTGATTTCTCTCGTTTTTTATTGAATCGGAATAAGGTGGTGTGACAGATGGCGAAGTCCTTGGCCACTGCCCTGACTGTCCGGCCCTCATCCCGGATTACATCTGATGCTCGTTCCAAAATATTGAGGGGAACCCCTCTGTTAGTAACCCTCTTCCTCACTCTTGGCATACTGAAAACACACAGAATAAAACTAGCCTTCTTACTATCCTTTTATATCCCCCACAATGACTTGTAAAATACTGTTGTTTGGTTTTGATATGTGTGCTCAGCTTGGGGACAGTTGCAACACCTTATCAGCCATGACAGAACATCATGTGCTAGCTAGACACACTGACCTTCACACATGCTAACCATGTCACTTACAAGTCAACAAAACAACAATTCAAACTAAGCAAGTTGTGATTAATTCATGCAAAAGGTCAGGACAGTGTGACAAAAATACAGCTCATGAAAAAAAAACGTACTTTCATACCTCCAAAAACAAGTTTTGTTCAATAAATGCAGCAGCAGATGTTGACTGTGTCTCCTGTGTTCTTGGTGGGGGGAGGGTCTAACTGTGCATGTGCAGTATGAGTGTCATCACTCTAGCTTGTGTAATAAGACTAAGAAATAAGACTTGTTGCTACTGTCCCCAGTCTCCCTATTTCAAAAGTAAAATGTATATTTTTACAAAACAGTACTTGCTGAAAATATGATATTAATAAAATGTAAGGACACTTCATTTTTAATGACAACAAAAATGTACAATTATTAGAAAAAAATATGACATGCAGCTCTACCGCTAAAAACATAACGTCACTGATGTGTAGCAGATCATACAAATTCATACGAATTTGCCACCAATTCGCCTAATATGTAGTTATAAATATATTTAAATACATGACATACAAGATATTACATGAAAGTATATTATCAAAAACCCTCTTATCAAGAGCCTGTAGGGGGAGAGCGGAGCACAAAGTAAAGCTTTTCGACTTTCTCAGTTTGTGTAAATCTACTTATGGCTCAGAGTATTTATTTTTCCACATTAATTTCCCACATGTCTAGTACAATTATGTGGTTTTGTTTTATTAATACAGTATATACTTTTTTCTTGACATACCCCGAAAGAATGGAAGTGAAATATGACAACATGCCCCATAGGTGGGGTACATTGTAACATGACCATATGACAGCTTAAAATGTTATCTGATCTAATAAAAAATATATACAGCTAAATATTTAAATACAATTAAAATGCACTAAAATTACAAGACAAACAAAAATATTTTCTAAATAAAATACAATTATTAACTTTTTCATATAAAATAATGGCATTTTTTAATAATTAAATATAAACTCAATAGGGGCACATTGTAACGCAGTGTGACAACATGACGGGAATGAAAGCGAGGCTGAGAGGGATAGACATGCATCTCTTCAGTGGGTTGTTCTGTTATTCAAGGTGTTTTGGGATTATTCTGCTCACAAAACACTGCAAAATATCTTTCCAAGAAACTTAAGTAGACATAAAACTCAACATGAGGAGCTTTATACAGATTTTTCCAGCGAAAGCCATTGAAAACACGGTAAGTCTATCCCTCACAGCCTCGCTTTCATACCGGACATGGCGATGCTCTGAATAAGGTTAAGGTTACTCCCAAATGTGCTTCATTGGCCGTCCGCCATATTGGAACGGTCAAAGCCAATCAGTCAACACTCGAGAGCAAGTTGACTATTGTTCAAGTCAACTTGAACGCACATGAACGCCACCACAATGTTGTAAATACGAGCTCTGGATTTTCTTTAAGCCCCGATCTTTACGAGTTGTGAGTGTGTCAGTGAGAAACATGGCAGAATACCACAATACTAAAAGATATTTAGCAGTGATATGGACAGGCTTTTCTATTTACAGCGAAGTGAAGCCAATTGCCTGGGCATTATAATATAACAATATAATATGTAACGCTAAAATTTGCAGTGGCTTCATAAATTAAAAACATAAAAAAGCAAAGTAGCCTACCTGATGCACATTTATTTGCTCTTTATTTTCTAGAACAATAGTTTAAGAACTTTGCTGTAGTTTTTGTGTAATTAATTAAGAGAATGTACACCGCCATCTTACTCCGACGAAAGTAAATTGAACGCACCTTCCGTCGTAAACACGACTTCCCAGAGGACTTGACGAATCTATATCTGAAATAGACTTTAGCTGATGATTTTGCTAAACTAACACAATACAACAAGATGAAGGCGTCAGCTAACACAACATTACAAAGTTACCATTGTAAAAGTAAAAACATTGAAGGTACCATAGTAAAAACTTGTCATATTAATACATATAAACACACAAACCAAATCAAGGTTATCCCATTTGTTTGGGCAATTTAAATCTTTAGTGGTTTCACAAACAGAAGTTGCGCAATGTTTTGACAGGCATAATTTTTTTCCTGCGAGTGACACGCTGACCGTTCCAAGATGGCGGGCGCTGACGTGTCTGTAGCGGTCGAATGTGGCATCTCTGCGTAGACATATCTATGGATGAACTCCCATTCGTGAATAATTAGAAAGAAAACCACCAGATAGAATAATGTCACAGACAGCTTATTTAACGGAAAATAAAATCGTTTTATTAGCACATTAGCATTTAGTATTAAGAAGCCTTCGCTCCAGAGCTACAAAGAAACAAAAGGCAAGAACATG
>FLSR01001039.1:17106-40815 GCA_900092035.1 Leuciscus waleckii
GTTTTTTATCAAATAAATGCAGCCTTGGTGAGCAGAAGATACTTCTTTTAAAAACATTAAAAATCTTACTGACCCCAAACTTTTGAACGGCCATTTCATGTTTGTGGATTTACAGAAGAGAAGAACTTTTCTCACAGTAGTTTTCAGTAGAAATACACAATACATGTTTAAATAAATTACAGCCATTGTGAAAGTTCCATTCCATTCCAGATATCCACTCAAAAAGACTTGATTAGATGATGTCTGTAATTGCGGCAATTCCTCTCTCTCAGACAACAGTGTTTATCTGTAACTCCAAACCGGCTCTTTCAACACCCGGGTAGCCCATCGCGCGGAGTAAATATTTTAGCCTTAACAAGGGCTGGCACGCGGTTTGGTCTGCTTCTCCAGTGAATACTGATGTCTTAATCGTAGGGTTTGGCGAGACACAGGTGGTCAGGGTTCAGTGGTAAGCCTGGAAAGGGTGGAGAATCCGTCTTACAGTGACGCATGGGGATTTCTGATTGGGATGCAACTCACATTAAGTTGGAATTCAAGACTTGAAGACAAACAGAGTAAAGGTAGTGGCTCGAATTTGGGGGAGAAGACAGATTTCCTTTTCCTTCAATTCTTGTTTTGATTAGAATGGTTGAGGCGAACTCATTCTGGACTGGAATAACGCCACGTAATAACCAGGCATGATTGTGCACAAATCACAGCATCTAAAGATTTTATGTTCACACTGAAAATAAAAACATTTCATGTTTAATAATATGAAGTAACAGTACTGTATGCAATTTATGATGATATCTAAACAAAAGTGACAGAAGCCATGTTTCCATCCAAAATTGCGAATTTAACTTTTAAACATTTGCGAATAAAACACAGTTTCCATCCAGCGAGTCGAAGAGGAAAAAATCATCACTTCCTGATAAACTGGCGCTTAATATCACTAAGAAAAGTAGGAAAAGACACTATATTAATTTTCATATATGATAAATTACTTGTGTCTTAGAGCGCGC
Organism: Leuciscus waleckii; assembly: GCA_900092035.1. Taxonomy (NCBI): domain Eukaryota; kingdom Metazoa; phylum Chordata; class Actinopteri; order Cypriniformes; family Leuciscidae; genus Leuciscus; species Leuciscus waleckii. Next base: position 18,108 of record FLSR01001039.1, read on the forward strand.
AGACGAAATGCAATAAACGTGTAATCTATCTTTCTTTCGGGGGCAGATGCTGTTGTTTGGGAACACAGTCATGTAAGAGAGTTCTGGGAGGGAAATTTACCAAACCACTTTGCCGACAGACTTTTCTCAGCCATTTCAGAACAACCAAAACAGCATTTCAGATGCTGTGCAAAAAAAAAGATCGTTCCGCTGGTTAGTCCGGTTATGCCATTACATCGAAAGTCACATGACTTTTTTTTATTTTTTATACGCATCGAGGAATTTATTCGGTAAACGTGTTTCCATCGAAGTTGATGCGCATGTTTTCTCACCGGATAAAAACGAGTCTTTAAGCGCATTTTTAAGAGCATCTTTATGCATTTCCATCCAGCAGTTTTAAATACAATATCCCCAAATGGGCATAAAAATAGGTGTATGAAAACATAGCTACAGACAGATTGTGATTTTAAACACTTAACCCCCTGAGGTCTACGGTATCGCCGGCGATACCAGCTCGCTTTTTTTTTATCAATGTAAAAAAAACTCATAAATACTCTGTTGACTTTGATTTTCCACAGGAGTTTCATACATCAATCGATTCTGTTAAATGTCTATTATTTTTGTGTATACTCACAATAAAAACAAAGAGTTGTGCTTTTTGCCAAATAAAGAAAAATAAACAAGAAGCGAGTTCTGCCCTCTCTCTGCCAGTGAAGTCCATTCTGAAACGCGTCCGAAAATGAACAATAACTCAGCGAATACTCAGTCAAACAGGCATACAGACACACAGGCATGAAGCTTGAAATCTCTTCTTTTAAATGAAGTAATTTATATAAAAAACAAATATTATCAGCTTCTGTAATCTGTATAAAAAGAGAGCGACCCCAGTCGAGCTGATTACGAGCCATTCAAAAGTAATTTGACCACGCCCCGGAGAGCGCAGGCTATTCAAACGCAAATTCTGAGAACCATTTCAGTCTGTGAAACGCCCCCACATCAGCTGTAAACAAAGAGGCATAATATAGCCTACCTTATGGAGAAAATTTTCCGTGCTGATATGAGGAGCACATCCCGCTGAGGAGTGAGGTAGGCTAAGTTATCCTTTCTCAAGTGTTAATGTGGTGAAACGTGGGTGTTAGCATACCAGAATGTGGCCAGGCGGTTTGGTATTGAAAAAAACATGTACAATAACACCAAGAACATGAATTAAGAAAGTGAATGGGGTCCATTTTGATTTCATGTTGAACCTTATCTTTTCCATAGCAATCTAAGCCCACTCCATATAGCTGTATAATATCAAATGCATCAAATATTAAGGATGCAGCAATATCAAAATTCTGGCAGATATTGAGATTAGATCAATTATTGTTATTGTGTGGCCTAAAGAAAATGTATTTTAAAAATTATTAAAACTCTATTATATTTAGCAATAATTATGCGGGGAATAAATTTGGCGATATGACTAAAATCTTATTTCACAATATGAGAAATTTGAATTCACGATAACAATATTTATTATAATAGTTATTTTTGTCACTTTTTTTGTCAAACTCTTTCTGCAATCCACTTTGCATGCAAATTGGAAAAAAACACTGGAATTTATACGGAAAAACCTACGCCATCATTACGGTTAATATCACTGTGTAAGACGATCACTGAGGAATCCTCCAGAGCTGGAATACAGATATGGTAATAGGAGTTCATTTCCGACACACACTGTAAACAGTAGACCAATTACAACAGACTGGGCGATCTGACCAATCAGAGCAGAGTAGGCTCTCGGAAAGGAGGGGTTTATAGAGACTGAATCCTTTATTGAACCGTTTCAGACGCTGTGCTTATGCAAATTGCAAAAGTCTTTTTTGACCTTGGATGCATGTAAAACTTTTGTAGGAGACCTCCAAAACAAAATTAGGAACTTTTAAAATACCATAATAGGGGCACTTTAAATTAGAATTTAATTCATTAATACAGTCATTTGAATTCGGTGGAAATCTGTATATTCTGTGCAGACAAACCAACATTTCTTTTCTTGCTTTCTTAGGAGACTCTTACTTAACGTTGTGACACACAACTACGGGTGCAAGTCATTCTAAATCATTTTCCACAAGTGTGAAAATCCTGGAAGCTTCTTTAAATGAAACGTCAGTGTTGAAACTCATCTTTCTCTGAGGGGTTTTTGAACTTACCTCGAAACTGTACAGCCTGCCTTCTCCTCCCATAGTAACCTCCTTCAGAATGATCTTCTCAATGTGCACCACTGCAACATCAGAGAACATCATCGTTACAGGGCTGCAAATGTGGCTTTATTCTTAACGCTGAAACTGTTTTCAACATGCGACGGTGAGATACCTTCCCTCGGCGTCGTGCCGCTGAGGTGTGGACTGGCGTTGCTGCAAAGAGTCCAGTCTACGTCATTCTCCCGGTGTCGACAGAGGAACCCCGGCCTGGAAAACTGGCTCTGTCACAGTGAAAGACACATTAATTAAAAAGGTGAGTAAACACATAAATTTCCAACATCACACTTTCTAAAAAGGAAAATAGACGCATGTTTATAATATATACATTTATATACACTGTAGGTTTATTGTCCTTTCCACACTCTAAAAGCAAAAATGTAATGTTAGGCAACAAAACAAAAGCCATATTTGATGTTTAATATACAGTTAAGTGAAGGAACCAACAAAAACATTTGTCTAAGGTGACAAGATTCAGGTTCACCGACTTCATGCCTATTGTCGTTGTGTCTCCTAAAATTGCCTACTTTATCATGTCAGAGCAGGTTAGAATAAGGTATGATTATATATATATATATATATAACCGTTTTCGAATCCATTCAGCCGATCTCCGGGTCTGGCGGTACCACTTTTAGCATAGCTTAGCATAGATCATTGAATCGGACAGGACCATTATCATCTCTCTCAAAAAAATGACCAAAGAGTTTGGATATTTTTCCAATTTAATACTTGACTCTTCTGTAGTTACATCGTGTACTAAGACCGACGGAAAATGTAAAGTTGCGATTTTCTAGGCTGATATGGCTAGGAACTATACTCTCATTCTTGCGTAATAATCAAGAAACTTTGCTGCAGTACCATGGGCGAAGCAGGCGTAATGATATGATGCAGCGCATGCTGCCTGATAATAGGCTACTGAGCTGGGGACTATTATCAGGTGCTGCGTCATATCATTACGCCTGCTTCACCCATGGTACTGCAGCAAAGTTTCTTGATTATTACGCAGGAATGAGAGTATAGTTCCTAGCCATATCAGCCTAGAAAATCGCAACTTTTCATTTTCCGTCGGTCTTAGTACACGAAGTAACGACAGAAGAGTCAAGTTTTAAATAGGAAAAATATCGAAACTCTTTGGTCATTTTTTTTAGAGAGATGCTAATGGTCCTGTCCGATTCAATGATCTATGCTAAGCTATGCTAAGTTTGATTCGAAAACGGTAAAACTCGACTGTTTAACTCTGGGGGAGTTGTAAAATGAGCCTATTTCCAAAAAAAGTGGAGTATCCCTTTAACCAATCAGGTGCAGTTATAAACTTAATCAATATACAGCAAAAAGCCCACATGTTGCTGTATCACTAATTTAATAATTTCCTAGTTTCAAGACATTTCATTGGTGTTTTTTTTTACAACAAAACACGATCTGACAACAACTAGAAACCTGACATTTCCAAATGAGGGCCGTAAATCAAAGCATTGCAATGAGGCGCGACACTAGCACAATCAAACCAAATAAAAGCTATTCACATCCAGTCATTCAAAATATGTCAATTACTTTGATTGAACCAAGTGATCCATCGTTTCCTCTTGTTTTATAGCAATTAAGCATAATGCTACATCGTACATGTCCACGACTCATCGCCATCATTTAAACCATTAACATCATTCTCAACTTGACATCAGCAACAAACAACATACATTCATAAACAGACAGACAATGTCATCTTGGAGACCCGATTCAGTCTAATGAGTGCGACGAAAAACCCCACACATGGCCTCATTTACAAAATGCAAAGCCCACAATAAAGTCATTCACATGGAGATCAAAGGAGATCAGGGAGGATAGCATTGAACCACAAGCCTATAAGACAGACGAATTTAGCAAAGCAAACGTCCCATCATGTACTTGTGTTGGATTAAAGGCTTTGTAGATTTGGGATAGCACATTCCATATTCCTATCAAGGAGGAATAAGGAATGTGCTATAATTTGCTGACACATATAACTCACATTAGATAAGCAGGCAAAAAAAAACACACACAAAAAAAAAATATTGCAATGCATTACCACTTGTTTGTAAGATCTCACTGTTATTGCAATGCATTACCACTTGTTGTAAGATCTCACTGTTTGTGTTAATGGAATATTTTTTTTTATTTAATGTTGATTAATTATATATTTGATAACAGTATTTGCCAGGATTTTTCCTGTCAGTGTCTTGTTTAAGAGAGATACTTTATATGACTGAACATATTGACAGCTGTCAATCATCTGACATGAGCACATGTATCCTGCAGATGTCTGATACACCTCTGGCTCTCCCTAGTCAAAAACAAACAAACAAACAAACAAACAAAAGGAATCCTATCGGAGTATCTAAAAGCAATCCGAGATGGAATTTTCTTCCAAGATTCCAACAGAACTAAACAAAACTGCTTCTTTAGAACTCCCAACAAGACCAGTGGCCTCATTTATAAAATTCTGCGTGGGATTTGCGTCAGAAGTGGCGTACGGATGAAACATAGGACGTGCGTACGTACAGAATATTCGGATTTATAAAACCGTGCGCACGCACATCCTACGCAGTTTCCCTTAATAAATCACAATCAATTCTAAATGTAGCGCAGCTTTTGCGGCTTCATGTCACGCCCAAAGTTGCCCATAAATAGTCCGTGAAACGCCCACAAGTTAATATTCATCGATTGCGAAATCATGGCAAACACAGAGAGGAAAACCAAGAAACGTAACTTCACTCAATGTGAAGTAGAATTTATCGTTGGCGAGGTGGAAAAGAGGAGTAAAATGTTGTTTGGAGGGCACAGTGTGGGCATTACTAATGCTAAAAAGGCACTTGAGTGGCAAAAGGTTGCAGACGCCGTTAATGCTGCAGCCCCACAACCTCGGACCGTGGCCGGAAGAAAAAAGAAATGGTCGGACAACGCCAGAGTGTGTCTGCCACGGGTGGGGGAAAGGGGACACCGGAGCTGACCCCTCTTGATGAGAGACTGGCAGCAATTATTGGGGAATCCCTGTTAAAGGGTTAGTTCACCCAAAAATGAAAATGATGTCATTAATGACTCACCCTCATGTCGTTCCAAGCCCGTAAGACCCCCGTTCATCTTTGGAACACAGTTTAGATATTTTAGATTTAGTCCGAGAGCTTTCTGTCTCGAGGCCCAGAGAGAAGGAAATGAATAGTGGAATAAAGTCGTTATTTTTGTTTGTTTTTGCGCACAAAAAGTATTCTCGTCACTTTATAAACTTAAGATTGAGCCACTGTAGTCACTTGGACTACTTTGATGATGTCTGTATTAGCTTTCTGGACATGGACAGTATACCGTACATACATTTTCAATGGAGGGACAGAAAGCTCTCGGACTAAATCTAAAATATTGTGTTCCGAAGATGAACGGAGGTCTTACGGGCTTGGAACGACATGAGGGCGAGTCATTAATGACATCATTTTCATTTTTGGGTGAACTAACCCTTTAAGTGGAGTGGTGACTGAGGCGGAGGGGGACACTGACACGCCAGATGCGCCGGATGACATATTTGAAAACATATTCATCTTTTTGCAAATGTGTTAATTTGCATTTCTGTTGTAATCTTCGTTTGATTTAGTTTGTTTCACACTGCAGATCGATCACACGGGTGTTCGTGTAGGCTGTTAATTGTAAGACTTGCTTTGTGAAGTCTTCATGTTATTTATGAGAGGCATTAGTGTCATTTCTTTTACACAATGGTCTTCAGTTTCACACATTTCACGTGTTTCTTCTCTCTGCCGACGGTGTCGCCATTTCTCATCTCACCCGTTTTTGTGCGTACGCCTGGGTCAGAGTTTGCGTGAAGGACCGCACATTTCCCCGTCAAGTTTGCTTTTTATAAATACCAATTATTGCGTAGAGAGCGGCATACGCCTTCTTTTGTGCGTACGCAACGTTTATAAATGAGGCCCCAGAACAGGCACAGGCACAGGCACCTGCAGAACATCCACTGGAATGTAAATAAAATCTTCCAGGAACCATGTGATTCCTTTAACTGCCCAAACAGTGAGACATTATTCCAGCACAAAACATTTAAAACTTTAATAAGCACTGCACAATATCCAATAAGACTCTAAAAATTAAATAATAAATCGAGAAATCTTGTAGGAGTGTAGTTTATCCAGTAGGATCTTATTTGATCCTTTAGGATTGATTCAAAAGTATGATAGAAATTCCAACAGGAATCCAGCACACACTCCTTTTTTTTTTTTATGCTAGAGGTTATTCAGTTTCATAAACCAGTTTAAGTGGCGGTACCATGGAGAACTGATGGCATCACATGATAACACCATGGTATTTTACTAGTATTGGCATAACATGTTCAAATTATACTATGGTACTTTTTGTTAGAGACTTTAAATCTTTACATGATTCATATTAGTACAGAATGGTTAGTATATGCTTCTCCAAGTGTTTTGGTCATTTTTATTAGTAACTTTGGACAATATATGAAAAGGTATCATATTACTTACATGTACCATAGTAGAACCATAATATTCCCCGGAGTACCATGTAAATATAATGATACATGAATTTCAATACTTAGGATATATACTTATATTTTTTTAAGTTTAAAGGTTTAGGTTTAAAGGTTTAAAGTTCTGAAACATTCTAATGTTTCTGAAAAAAAGTATCTTATGCTCATCAAGCCTGGATTTATTTTATCAAAAATACAGGGGGGAAAAAAACAGTAATATTGTGAAATATTATAAAATGTTTAAATAATATTCTATTTTAATATAGGCTACTTTAAAATATAATTTATTTCTGTGATGCAAAGCCATTACTCCAGTCTTCAGTGTCCATCAGAAATCATTCTAATGCTGATTTATTATCAATGTTGTTAACAGTTTTGCTGCTTAATATTTTTTTATAACCTTTTTTATTTTTCAGGATTCTTTGATGAATCAAAAGTAAAAATAAAAAAAGAGCAGCATTTATTCAAAATAGAAATATTTTGTAACAATATACAATACCGTTAAAAAGTTTAGGGTAAGCAATTTCTTTCTTTTTTTTTAAAAAGAAATGAATACTTTTATTCAGCAAGATGTGTAAAGTGTGTAACTAAAAAGTGATAATAAAGATTTATATTGTTAGAAAACATTTTTATTTTGAATAAATGCTGTTATTCCACATTAATCCTGAAAAAAAGTATCACAGGTTCCAAAAAAATATTAAGCAGCACAACTGTTTTATAACATTGATAATAATGGAGGAGCAAATCAGCATTAGAATGATTTCTAAAGGATCATGTGACTCTGAAGACTGGGGTAAATTCAGCTTTGCATCACAGAAATAAATTACATTTTAAAGTATATTAAAATAGAAAACCATTATTTTAAATTGTAAAAATATTTCACAATATTACTGTTTTTTTCTGTATTTTTTTTTATCAAATAAATACAGGCTTGATGAGCATAAGAGACTTCTTTCAAAGACAAAAATAGTAATGTTGGTAGGCCCTACTGCATTTATATATATTATATACGATATATTATACATACATATATATATATATATATATATATATATATATATATATATATATAAAAAATATATTTGACATTAAACTGAATTAGTATCACGTTATATATATAAACCGTGGTATCTTAAAAATCGCGGTATCTTTAAAAATCCTGGCAAATAATGTGATCAAATATATCTTACCATCTAATGTACCCTGGTAACAGTTACTGTCACATTAATTTTCTGTAGGGGCGGTACTTCCAACTTCCATCGTATATTTTGGGGAACGTGATCAAAACATTAAATTACCATAGTATTTTTGCCACTATTATTATTAGTGATTATGAGGTAAATATCACACACCCATTTTTGGAGTCTGTCCAACTGCGCACGCAGCTCTACCCGCTGATGGAAACTGAACGCCGGGTGTAACGAGCCCATCATGAAGAGCAGCCGCAGTTGGTCCACCGTCTCCGGCTCCGGTAGAGCCCCGCACATCCCCGCGTCCATTCGACTCAACGTCCTGAAGAGAATCCCAGCGCATTCCCTGCTCTTGGATCCGAGCAAAGACAAGTAAACAAGTAGTTTGGACAGCACCACGGGGTCGCTTACGTCCACCAGCCCTTCTAGATCAGCGGGCAGTTGGCCCGGATCTCGAAGTCCCGCAGGACGCTGAAATCTCTCCGGGCCAGATCCTCCAGACAGGCGCCGAAGAAGCGCAGCTCCAGCGGCTGACACATATGCAACAGCCCGCAAAGCAGCTCCACGCGTCCGGCAGGGTTCAGCTGTAAGCCGAACCACTCGAACACCGTCTCCTTATCGAGCGGAGCCGCTCCGGTGCCGCTCTCCCGTTCGGTTCCGTTAACGGAATTCAAGTCGCATCGGTGATTTTCGCCTCCCGCCGCTCGCAGCTTCATCTTCATCATTATCAGCTCTCAAACACGATCATCAGAGATAGAAGTCCATGGATGGTGCTTTCTGGACAATATTTCGGCATCAAAACGCGATGAAATTCCCGAGTTAGGGCGGAATTTCGTTAAAATTCGCCGTCGGTAGTGTGTGCGGTGTGGCTGTGGTCAGTTTGCCAGAGATTACTCGCCTGCCGTGCCTCCAGAATATCCTGTCAATCATCCGTGACTCCACCCACTGGTCATATCATATGAGTCGCAGGGTCCTAAACTCACCCTTTTGCTCTCATTTGGCAGATCGAAATATACATTTTTATGGAGTGATTCGACATACAAACTATAACAAATATATTTAAATAATTAAATATATTTATGCAACACTAATTTAATAAAATACAATTAAATATCACAATAATTAATTACATAAACCACAAGCTCATTTTTCTCATAAATCCATAATCCAGACATTTAGCTCTAAATTGATGACGTCATGACATGAAGTAGTCTTCAATCTCAAGTAATGATTTTAGGCATATTTTTAAGAACTGTTTTATTTTATTTGAGTTAAAGTTTTTTTATATATATAAGGGAAATTTAAAAGCACACATGAATCACTTTGAACCACTAGGGGTCCCCGAGCCCAATTATTAGTTATGCAAGTATGTACTCAGTGTAAAGACCATTGTATCCACTAGAGGGCGACATTGTATAGCCGTGACATGATATGCATATTTCAACAAGCACTCTGCTCACAAAGTTTCAACTCCAAGAACATGTAGAGTTAACATTATGCAAATGTCATAACCACTCTCCCCAATACCATCATTTCATTGAATTTATTAGGACAAGCAGAAACATTCCTCATTCTTCAGTCTTGACATGATATATATCATTCATTTCCAGTGCTTTTCCACCCTTGATCCTCGACACAACAAACGCATTGTAGTTCAGCGTCATTACATCATATTAAAAACACTACACACCATTAAACTAAACTCACATGCTTCAGTTCAGTTGAGTTGTTTATGTCTTCTCTATTTTTGTCTAATGTGATTCCTCTGGTAGCTGGAGAGGCCCACCTTTGATCCAAAATAGCTCTGTTAATATATAAATGTGTTTGAACAGTGGATATGTGTACAATTCTGTGGTGTATAAATATATACACAGGGACGTTTAGCAGAGCAGCTCACAGGTACATGTCCCTTCCCCAGGTACTAATGTGGTTGGATGTGCTACTTTCTTTCTAAACATATTTTCATTCATAAACAGCCCAATAGAGAACGACGGTGGTCCCTTTTTCACAGTATTTGGGATTCAAAGGAAGGCGCCAACATCTGTGTTTAAGTATCTGGCCTAAACAGATGGAAACAAACTATGTGCTACTGGGAGAATAAAGACATATTCTTTGCTGTAACACAAAAGACATTGCACAGACATGATGTTAATGCAATGTCAATGGACTCTACTAAATAACTCAATGCATGACGGCAGAGAAAATAAAGACACTTTGGACTGCGCTATTTGTGGCACGGGCCTTGGGAATGGAGGCTTGGAGCCATTTGGCTTGACTTTCTTTGAAGATGGTTTTGTGGAGGGTTAAACCCGTACTCCTCCCTCTCTCTGATGCCTGTCGCTCCTTCATTCTGCCCAGGGAAGGCTGTACGTCACTGTGGGTGCAGATATAAAATAGTCTTTGGCTGTATCTTGCCATCTGCGCACTGGACTGTACTTCACATCAGTGATGAGAGCATTTTTAGCTGTTGCCTTGTAACTGTTGGTGCCGACTGACTTTTTAATCCTCTGGATATCCAGGACTCACACTGTTGGTGAGAGATTTAAGTTTTTACTTGTTTATTGACATTTCTGATGTTCTCTCAATTGAACTTTTCCAAGGACCATGGTATTACTTTATAAAATATCCCATGGGAAATCATGGTAACACCATCGTTTTTGGATGCATTTGTTAAAACAACATAATTGAATCATATGCAGTGCTTTTTTGAAAATGTTTTGAAGTCTGAAGACATTTTTTTTAGTCTTTACATTGAGCATTTACAATTTAATAAAAATAAAAAAAAGTAATCATTCTGAGAAGGCTCATTTCATATATTGATAATTATATATTTACATAACATTTCCATCTTTTTCACAGGCTACGTGGCTTCTAGTTGCCATACCATGAGGACATGGAGGTTTGTTCACTGGTCGTTTGTGTTTTGTTTCCGTGCATCAGTGGATTCCAGCAAGATGACACTCAAGCTGGTTTGTTATCCTATTCTTAGTCTTATACTTTATGATATATTAGTCAAATGGTTTAAATCATTGAACATTTTAACAATATAAATGTGCCTTAAAGTGACACTCTTGAGGAATTTGTAGCTCACATAGGAGATCAAGGCAGTAGCAATGTCAAGGTCATGGGTTCAATTTCAGGGAATGCATGAGCTGATAAAATGTACAGGTATACCTTGAATGCAATGTAAGTCGCTTTGTATAAAAGCGTCTGCCAAATGCATGTTAGTGAATACAGTTAAAGTAAATTACTTTAGGGATATTTATTCAGTCATTCTTGTGTTGACACTGTAGGGTGAATTCAGGTAAACTTAGCAACTCTTGACATTGAGATATCAGGAATGGACAAATGTACCTGTCTTCACTTTACATTTCCTCAAGAATTGTAACACGACACTGTGTGCATGTGGACTCTATGGCCAAATGTTTTCCTGGGTTTGCAGGTTGTAGCACAACTCCCAATGACCTTGCGTTCATCATCGATGGCTCCTCAAGCTTGGGGTCCCCAACTTTGAAACAGCCAAGCGATGGCTCATCAACATCACCAGTGGCTTTGACGTGAGCACCAGGCACACTCAGGTGGCGGTTGTCCAGTACAGTGACACCCCTCGCCTGGAGATTCCTCTGGGAAAGCATCAGAACGGCCAGGAGCTCGTCAAGGCCATCACCTCCATCTCGTACCTGGGAGGCAACACGCGGACTGGCCGCGCCATCAAGTTTGCCACGGACCACGTCTTCGGGATGCCCAACCGCACCTCCAAGTCTCCCAGAAACCGCATCGCCGTGGTTCTCACCGATGGACGTTCACAGGATGACGTTGAGGATGCTGCAATAGAGGCCAGGGCACAGAATATTGTTCTGTTTGCAGTCGGTGTGGGAAATGAGATCACTAACTCTGAGTTGGTGTCCGTGGCCAACAAGCCAGCTCTACTTACGTGCTACACGTGGAGGACTACAAGTCTATTGCAAGCATATGGGACCTGATGGAGCAGAAACTATGCGAGGGTGAGTCGTGCTTGACTTTGGAGCATATATTTATAATCATTACAGGGACATAAACTTGCGGCCTAATACATTTGTTTACTCCTGAAGAGAGACTTGGTCATCATCTGCCATGACAGGATGCAATACAGACCATTGGAGATCTTTGGACAAGTGACTTTTTTAATGCATATATGGTTACGCACTGGCATTAATTTTCTGTTGGTTTGGTCACTGCTTGTTAATTTGTTAATCAACCTTGTCTCAGATGTTTTTCCTGAAATTCCTTAGGAGAAATAGTAATCAAATTAATGTGGATAGCTGCTCAGATTTGGTTTGGGAAGAATTTGATGCGAAATCTTGAGTTTATATTAAGATCTCAGACTTTTGAGACTTTTTTTTTTGTTTTTGTTTTTTACAGTGTTGAGATCTCTTCTGAAAAGTCTCCTGAAAAGTCCCCATTTACTCTCCATTTAATCTCATTGCTGTTTAGGACAAATAACTGAGATATTAAAGAGGTCTCATTAAATTAGATCATTCTTATCTGTTTTGGTTGTCTGGTTATCGAACACGTTCTGATCCAAGGCATTACACAACAGTTGAAGTGCAAAGTGTCTGTGAATTGAGTGGCTGCATTCTCTCATTCACAGAATCGGTGTGTCCGACGCGAATCCCCGGGACTGTGAACGATCAGAAAGGCTTTGATTTAATGAGCCTGATGAAGATCGAGCAGGAGGCTCAGAAGGTTCAGGGCTCTTTGATATCAGAGAGAGCGTCACAGCTCAGCCCTCGCATGGACATCACTCATGACACCAGGTGATTTTTGCTTTGCAATTTATAGCTCATAGATATATTCTTGCACATGTTGAAGTGCTTGACTTATGTCAATGTGATGTAAATGAGATGTTCCTGTGGTTAGATATTCAGGCTACTCTGACCTACACCTAATGTTCCTCACAGAGAGACTTTCCAGAAGGCCTTCCACCAGCTTTTGTGTTTGTGGCAACTCTACGCTTGAAAAACCCAGCTCACTGGATGAAGTTTGACCTCTTGAGGGTGTTATCTCAAGACGGAGTTAAGCAGATCGCTGTGACTGTGAACGGACCAGACAAATCTGTCACTTTCTCCAGCACAAGCACTCTGAAGAAAGAGCAGACAGTCATTTTTAATGACAGAGGGATCAAGGTCTGTGAAATTTTTGTGTCACTTTTAAATCTGATTAAGATAAACACTGGCTGCATGCATCCCAGTTCACAATATATCCATCCAAATTAATGTAATATTCATTTTTAGGTGAACTAACCCTTTAAGGTGTTCTATAAATGAATAATGTTCATAAATTGAGATTGAAACGGAGTAGAGGCTTGGACCCAGAAGCATTATTTGATAACTTAACAATTTAATTGTGTATTTATGTCTTAAATAATTTGTTACCTGTCAGGTGTGCTTTGCAAAATGGTTGGACTGAATGTGTATGTCTTTTAACAATATGATTTATGTCTCCATAGAGGCTCTTTGACACGGATTGGCACCAGCTGAAGTTCTTGGTGAAGCCAAAGCGCATCCTTGTTTCGTAGATGGCGCGTATGTGGAGGAGCAGCTCCTAGATCCAGTTGTTCCTATCTACATTAACGGAAAGACTCAGGTGGCTAAGAAAACCAGTATCGAGACAACAGTCCCTGTGAGTGTTTTTACAACATTTTAATGCTCTTTTTGACACCTGACTGATCACAAGTTTTAACGTGCCAAGTTATAATGATCAGAAGACCGGTAGTTTGCTATCACAATATTCAGATCAGATCATTACATTTCTGTTGTGTCTGGTGCTGCTTTATCAGATTGTGCTGCAGAAGTTACGGCTCTACTGTGACCCCCAGCAAAGTGAGCGAGAGACAGCATGTGAAATTTACTCTGTGGTAAGACCGTAATGTTATCTGCCACACTACTGGGCATGTACAGCATGGATCAACATCCTTTGTTAGTTCTGAACAACATTCCTATTCCACAATCATAACCGTAACCTTATTTCTACCCCTTGAGCCCATTCATCCATTAAATGAATCTAGTTAATAAAAATAATGACCCTAATAATGACCCATTATAATAAATGTAATGACCCCACTAAAAAATCCAACTTGTTTATGCTGCTTAGTGCATGTTTGGTGTTGGTCTTGCTTCACCATCAAAACTTAGTTGGTGTCAACCAGCATTGTGTTTCTGGAGAAGTTGCTTAAAGGGGTGGTAAAATGTCATTATCACAAGATGTAAAATAAGTCTCTGATGTCCCCAGAGTGTGTATGTGAAGTTTTAGCTCAAAATACCCCACAGATATTTTTACATGGCATGTTAAAGTTGTCACTTTTTGAGGGTGAGCAAAAACGCACAGTTTTTGTGCCTGTTGCTTTAAATGCAAATGAACTGCTGCTCCCGTCACAGGGGGCGGAGCTTCAAGAGCTTGTGTCCTTTTACCTCACACAGACATGCACTGTAAATTTCAAAAACGTTTAGCCTATTATGTTCAAACCGAAGTCAGAAAGATGGAGAGACTCGAGAAGTGACAACATGTAGACAACATTTCTGAATGGTTGTAGATGATTTTAAGTAGCTTATGCGTAGCATCTTCTAGTCATTGATTAGCATATTCTTTCTTGATAATCTATAAATCGTGTTCCAGGGGCGGGGTTTATGTAAATTATAGGGTTAATGATGTCACTAACCCGGGAGGAAGCTCGTGTAGTCCCTACCAGCCTGTTATAGTCCTTAAAAAGTAATTTCTTTAAAAGAAAATATCTCCCTTTGCTTTGAACTTTGAGCGTGGTAACTTTGCAGATGTTGTTTATGCTCAAACAGCAACATTACACACTAACTAAAGTTAGAAAAGTGAAATCATATTCAACCCCCTCTTTAACCAAGGCATTCTAGCTGGTTAATTTGCATGTAAAAAAAGCTCAGTAGGACACATCACATCAGCATCCAAAACACAATACATGTTGGTGAAGCAATGCTGTGTTTTCAATAGAGGATTGTTTCATAATAATATTGTTCAAGCCTTTAACTCAAAACCTAAATTAATCTTCTAATCTTATTGGTTGATAGTAATGTTGTTTCAGGACCAAAAATGATGTTGGACCCAGGAATGTGTCAGTCTAATGTTTATCTGCCAACGTTGATTTCCTTCACACTTTAATGTATCTTTCTGTGTTTGTTACAGGATGATGACAGGGTAAGTCACCAGCCTAACTATACTTGCTTTTTAAAACGTTCAACATGTAAAATTCTAATTAAATTTTTTTATTGTGGTTTGGTTTATTTCGTTTGTGTTTTATGTGCAATGTTTTGTATCTCCAGTGTCCTTCGGATCGCTCTCTTGCTGTAGAAGGTTGTGATTGTCCCAGTGGTAAACCTGGTCTGCCTGGTCTACCCGGGCCTATGGTGAGGCATTTTTTAACTATGCATCCTAGTGGATTGCTGAAGCCTTTTGCTTGTTATTTGATTAAAACACATATTTAACTCTTCACTGTTTAAACACAGGGCTTCAGAGGGGAGAAAGGCAGAGAAGGACCTCCTGGCCCTGATGGGAAACCTGTAAGTAGAATTATTACTGGCGTAGTAGAATTATTAGTGGCTCAGGAGGTTTGGACAAATGTGTTACCGTCATGATTTATTCGTCCACCAGGGGAAACCAGGAGTGAAGGGAGCATCTGGAGAGCCTGGTCGAGATGGACAGAACGTGAGTGAAACATCAAGAACATTTTCTGATATTCTCAAAGCTTTATGTTATTATTTTATTTCTTCATTTACAGGGTGAAGCAGGTGAACCTGGACAAAAGGGGGAGCGAGGGCTCGAAGGACCCAAAGTATGTAGATTTTGAGATTTTCATTGTCATTATTAAAAAATTTAAAATTATTTAATGGCTTGAATACTTTCCCCGCCCCAATCTTTTGACAGGGAGAAATGGGACCACCGGGGCCACCGGGGCCTTCAGGACCGACAGTGAGTCTCAAACTTTCTGATCATTTAATATTCATTTCCTGTTGTTGTGTTTAAAGGTTTAGTAAGCAAAAACAACAATGACTGAAATTATTCCCTTAAAATCTCCTTTAGGACACCGGCTTTTCCAAATTGGATTTAGATGGCTTTGAAATTCAAGGAAGCAAGGTAAAAAAAAAAAAAAAAAACATATCATATTATATCTATTAAAAATTACATTGAATGATTACCAAACATTATATTTGCTTATGCAAACTATCGTGACCTTATAGGGAATCCCAGGAGAGAGAGGGGAAATGGGACCACCTGGAAAACCCGGACCAAATGTAAGGAATCTGCTTTTTGCGTCTACTCATGAATGTTCATTCTGTGCATTAGTGATTATTAACAGATTTAGCACTTTACAGTATTCTGTTTGAATGAAGATTGGAAAAGGAAGAATTTAATTCAAAGAGGTCTTATTTTCTTTCCCTCGCAGGGTGAACCTGGGCCGCCTGGTCTACCTGGACTTGCAGGACCTAAGGTAAGACAGATTTCAGTCTGACAGTGCATCCAAAACTGTTAGAATTCAACTACCACTACTTCTGTAATCATAATCACTCACAACCAGGGGTTTTGTCCTGGACGTTATGATGATTACCGTATTAAAAGGCTGTGGCCTCAAGCACTGCAAAAAAGGGATTTTCTCTGTTTTCTTGTTTTCCAGTAGAAACCCAGATCTGGGCCGACACTATGTTGCAGTATAGGAATATACAAACATTCTTAAATCAATATAAATATTGAGAATCAAGATGACATAGGAAATGAAGTCTTGTTTTCTGATAAATTTATCAAAATTAAGTGAGTTGATGCTTAAAATGAGAAAACATATCTGTAAAAAGGGTAGGAAAAATAAATGTTAATTTTTTCTTTACACCACTGGAATTTTTCTTCTTGTTTTAAGCATAAACTCATTTCATTTTTGATAAGGTTATCAGAAAATCAAGATTTCTTATGTGACGTATGCTTTTCAGGTAAATGTCACTAAGAATGCTTCGATCTTTGTACTGATTCGTTTTGTTGCATAGGAAGGAAATGCTACATCAGAAGCATGCAT
The DNA here is from genome assembly GCA_900092035.1 of Leuciscus waleckii. Taxonomy (NCBI): domain Eukaryota; kingdom Metazoa; phylum Chordata; class Actinopteri; order Cypriniformes; family Leuciscidae; genus Leuciscus; species Leuciscus waleckii. The sequence goes on from FLSR01001039.1 coordinate 35,098, forward strand.
CTTGTTTTCTGTTGATTTGTGCATGAGAATGAATGCGCTTCCTGTGTCAAAAAACCTTTTTGTGGTGTACATTTATAGGGAAAACCCACAAATGAACGTGAATGTTGATGACTTTTATCTTGTTTTTGAAGTTCATGTGAATTAGTTTGTTTTCCTGTTCCTATACACGGCATAAACAGGCAGTCTGAGTTTCAACATCACACCCAGAATGTCAAAGTATTTAAAGCAGCACAGGGTGTAAACCATCAGATGTGTTAGGGATACGATCAGACGTCCTCTCACACGAGAAAGTTCTGGATTATTTTAAGCATAAGGGCATATTTGTGGCCTTGTCGTCGATCCTTTTTATCCGTCTCTCTGACATTTTTCTTAGCTTTTTGCCAGCAGCAGACTGCCGTCTTGCCCAAAGCTCTATATATAGCGACTTAAACGCCTAGATTATGATGGGTCAATGACACAGTACACTTCTGCTCTCTGCTCTGTATGAATATAAGGTCACATGCCAGCCTAATTACTGTGTGCTGGTTACATTTTACATCAGGTTGAGCGTTATTATAGATGAATACTTGGTGTTATGAGAAATACAAGAAGAATGTTGCTTTTATGAAGTTTGTGTTTCATGGCAAAGCTGATTTTTTTCACAGGATGTTGACACTTGTAAAAAATTAAATAGAAGCACATATAATATTTGAATGCCACTATGAATATTAAAAAGTAACACTTTAGTTTAGGCCTCAATTCTAACTATTAACTTGCTTATTAGCATGCATAGGATATTGGCAGTTTATTAGTACTTATAAAGCACATATGAATGCCTTATTCTGCATGACCATATTCTACATCCCTTAATCCAACCCAATACTTAATAATAATAATAATAATAATAATAATAAGATGTATTTATATAGCGCCGTTCCAGGGCTCAAGGACGCTTTACAATGAACCAGCAACAATAATGGCAATGGACAATGATAATAAACAAAAAATAATAGGTAAATAGGTTGCTTAAACTTAACAATTACCTTACTAACTATTAATAAGCAGTAATTAGGAGTTTATTGTGTCAAAAGTCATAGTAAATAGTTAGGTAATAGTGAGAATTGGACTCTAATCTGAAGTGTGGCCGAACTTTTTTTTGCTCAGATGTTGCTCTTTTATAGTTCAAGGGACTTCCTGGAGTTTTGAGGAAGTTTCACCTTCACTAAGCATCAGCTTTGTCTCAGATATTTCTCTTTCAGTATCTAAAGAGAAATAAAAATACAAACAATTTCGGACAAATGGTATGCTCAGATAATTTGGTCTTTGTTTGAGCTCATATTGAGATCTATGACTTTGGTATTTTGTCAATTCTGAGCAGAGTTAGAGACATTTTTATCTCAATTGAATCTCTAGAGGAGACGTGTGAGATTACTGTGAGGGTTTCTTGAGAGAAACGTCTGAAAACATCTCATTGTAATTTAGTTGCTGGCTTGGAGAGATATTAAAGAGATAGTATATATTGATATACTATACCCCCAGATTTTTAGACATAAATTGTCAGTGTGTTGCTCAGATCTATTTTCAGGCTACAGCATCTGTCTCAGCATCTGGTGCCGCCCGGTCCCTGAAAATTAGTGCCGCCCTGCCATTTACTGCCCCATTAAGTCGAGCCTGTTTATCAGTACAGGGCTTTGATTTGACTCTTGGCGGAGCTCAATGTTTGTTCAGGTTAGGATGTGGCTCTGTTTAAAAGATGTGACATTTAGATTTTGTTCCACAAACTTATAAAATAACCCTTAAAAACGTTCAAAACACTTGTTGATAATGTTCACTGAAATGATCTAACTCATAAAAATGATTTATAGTATGTATTTGGACTTAAATCATCATGATTTAATGCTCAAATTAAGATTTTGGGGTATTTTTGATTTATTTTTGTAGTTATACGAAGTCCCACATCTATAAACACTAGAGCTGTGCAGTTTGTAGTGCTTAAACACGAAAGACATTTTCATGTTCAAACTATAGTTTCTTCTGGGGTTTACATGCTTGATGCATCGCACAACCGTTGAAGCGACTTGTTTAAAGTGCGCAATGGTTTCAGATTCACGTTTTAAACTGTGTTAGCTTTGTGAATTAGTATTTTGCATTATAGCTGTTGCTATATTGTGCATTTTAGCACTTTTGATGAAGAAATTGTCTTCCAGTTATATACATTCATAAAGGGCTAGCCATATGCATGATGAGACTTAAGTGAAAGTTGAACTGGGCTTCGTTTCTCAAAAGCATTGTAAGCCCAAGTAGATCGTAGAACCATTGGCACCACTGGTCTCCACGATCAACTTTGCTCACAATGCTTTCGAGAAACGCAGCCCTGGACAGGATCACTATTATAATGTTTGCTAGTTTTCCTTGTTAACTCCCAGCCTTCCCACTTTGGATCTGAGACAGAATTGCTCGCTGTATAGCGGTAACACCAGGTTTCCCCAGACCACTGAGGGATTATTAGTTAACCAAAACTTGGCTTCATGTGGCGCACCAAAAGAGAGCTCCCTCATAAGGGTGGGTTTCCTGAAGCACTAGTGGTGCCACCAGCTCTGGAAACAGCCTTTAATCATGACATGCAAACATAATGCATATGGACTGTTAAAAGAAACTGAAACACACAAACCCCAAAACCTTAGAACAACTCCTGACTTGGTTGATTATGACTTTATTTGATCAGAAATGGCTCATTACTGTATACGTTTCACCTGCATCAAACATTCAGTGCATGCACAACAACCACCAAAAGGTTAAAAGAGATAAAAGTCACGTGGAATCTCATAAATTCCTTTTAATTGGCCTTCTCCTGGATATAATTGCAGAGCGACGGTATAAGGTACAATTATTGTTTGTCATGTTTTGAGAGCATGCTTTGTGTGAGGTCTTTCCAAATGTCAGAGCCTTAGGGTGAAGCATACATGTGCATGAAAGAGAAATACACTGGGAAATATAAATTTTTACACTAACATCCAGTAAAGAATGAGAAGACTGGCACGTTAGACTGGAACACTTTAGTATCTTGTAGCACATCCCAAGTATTTTACATCAATACTGAGGGCAGTTCATTTAGGCTGCTTTAGGAATTGCAAGATTTTTTTTCTTTACAAATATTTACAAAACAAAATGAAACTCAATATTAAAGCACAAAATGCATTGATAAGTGATTCAAATTGCAGTATGCTACATTGTTGAGTGTTGACACATGGCCTACTACATGTAGATTAAATATAAGACTGTAAATTTATTACAAGAAATAGTACTGGACACATACAACATCCACATATGTCGAAAATGAACATATACTGTCAACAGAATGCATTATTATTATTAGCATGCTACCCTATAAAGGGAAATCTACAACTGGAAATATCTTTAATGTTTTTTGATTGATTAAATATCAATTTTCACACTTTTTTGTCTGAATCTGAGCTTAGTGGAGTCAAACCCGTCTGTCTCAGGGCGGATAATAATATCTAAAAAAAAATTGACAAAATGTGTAGTTACGGTGTTTGCCTTTGTAGGGCAGTATGGGTGTGTTATATTATACCCCATGCCTCATGCAGAATGTGGGACATTACTTATTTTCTGTCAGGTGTGTTCCCCCATACAAAATTACATCCACATGTAACCAGAAACATGTCATTTTAGAATTCACATGATGGGCAGCCACAGCCCGGCAACTCGGGAAAGGAGGACATTTCTTACCAGCGTTTCCACATGTGTACGGCTTGTAATTTAGTACCTCAGAAAGTGCAAAAAAGTCTTTAGATAAGCGCTATTTACTGTTGGGTGTAACATGTTTAGATTTTAATGACAGGCTGTCTCAAATTTCATACTTACTTTACAATTAAGATGTGCGCATATTTAACTTCTCTGCGCTAGATTTCTCTTTATGTAATTAGTATGTAAAAATGTAACCTAAATTGGAACTGCAAAACTCTAATTATATCTGCAATTAGTGGAATGTACAATGATTATTTAAGGCGCAGTGAGAGTCTTTACCTACAGCTTACTATTTCTAGAATGTGTGATGTTAACACAACTGAAAAAAAGGTTAAGAATATCCTAAAAGAATCTGTAAATGTGTATAATATATACTCAATTTTGAGTATATATTATAGATAATATATACTCAAAACAAAAATTATATATAAATTTTATTTGATTATAAACAATTTTTAATAATATAATAAAATTATTTACTTTTTTTGCATTACAATAATGCCAATTGGGGCATAATTGTAATTTAATTGTCATGAAAATAATTTCACAATACATTTAATGATCCTTTGTGGTGCAATATGATTTTAACAGCATTTGGCCGCTTTGTTTTCAGGGAGAGAAAGGAGAAGATGGCACTGCAGGATCAGATGGACAACCAGGAATCCCTGTGAGTTTATTTTACTTTATCCGTCTGTTCTTTGTATATTTATATTTAGTTTAGTTAAACAATTTTTTAAGCCACTTAAAAATTTGTAGATGCTTTAAAAAAATATACATTCACTGGCCACTTTTTTAAGTACATCTGTTCTAGTACAACTAATCAGCCAATCACTTGGCAACATCTCAGTGCATTTAGGCATGTAGACATGGGCTGTGTCCGAAATCGCCCCCTATACCCTTAAATATGGACTATGTGAGGGGTCAGCCATTTGTAGTGGTGTCTGAAACCATAGTGGACGTTATCAAATGCACTCATTCAATTCCACAATGCACCGCAATAACGAGTGTTTAACAGATGCACGCTCAACGGCTAGAGAATACCCATAATGCACTGTGACAGTGATGCCAAATTAATTCCTGCCTATCAGACAGCAAGCACAAACTATGCAAAAGTGGCAGCCCTTCCGACGCACTCAGTCTCCCAATTCACTCACTCGTTTTCATTCACCCTTCAAGTGGACTATATTAGTGGAGTAATGTAGGGAATAATGAATAAGGGTAGGGGCGATTTCTTACACAGCCACGATCAATACGATCTGCTGGAGTTCAAAGTTAGCATCAGAAAGAAAGGTGATTTAAGTGACTTTGAACGTGGCATGGTGTTGAGGCCAGATGGGCTGGTCTGAGTGTTTCAGAAACTGATCTACTGGGAAGTTCACACACAACCATCTCTTGTGAGCGGCAGTTCTGTGAGCGATTGCCTTGTTGATGCCAGAGGTCAGAGAATGGCCTGACTGGTTTGACCTGATAGAAAGGCAACAGTAACTCAAATAAGCACTTGTTACAACTGAGGAGCATCTCTGTACACATAACACGTTGAACCTTGAAGCAGAAGAGCTAACAATTCAGAAACTACAATTCACACAGGCTCACCAAAATTGGACGATAGAAGATTGGAAAAACGTTGCCTGGTCTGATGAATCTCGATGTCTGCTGTGACGTTCAGATGGTCGGGTCAGAGTTTGGCGTAAACAACATGAAAACTTGGATCCATCCTGTCTTGCATCAGCGGTTCAGGCTACTGGTGGTGTAATGGTCTGAGGGATATTTTCTTGGCACACTTTGGGCCCATTAGTACCAATTAAGCATCGATTAAACACCACAGCCTACCGGAGTATTGTGGCTGACCATGTCCACGGTGTAACATCTTCTGATGGCTACTTCCATTAGAATAACACGCCATCAAAGAGTATAGAAGCCCAAGAGGCGAACTCAAATAGAACGCTCCATAGCAACAGTTGCCCCCATGAC
>FLSR01001039.1:41049-61913 GCA_900092035.1 Leuciscus waleckii
ATAAACAGTACTAAAATGGAGTGGTGCCATAAGATCTCAGTAATTAATCAGACACCATCATCTATTGTGTGTGCATTTGTGTATGAGAAGTTTTTTTGTATTTTTTTCTTTTTGTGAGAGAAGAGGCATTGACATAGAATGAAAGCATTAGTCAAAAAGATGTGTAATCTAGCAAATGCACACATGAACAAAAAATAACACACGAACACTTTCGGAAACTAGTGTACTCATCTTCACAGTTTGGTTGTGTGGAGTGCAAACTGGCGCTAACGATTTCAGCAGCTTTCAGTTCATAATGGCGGACGCGCCTCTGCAGCGCCATCTACAGACTGTTACCCATAACACAACAGAGTTTCACCTCTTGGGCTTCTATACTCTTTGACGCCATGTCACAAAGCCTAAATCCTCTGAAACTGGTTTCTTGAACATGCAATAAGTTCACTAAACTCAAATGCCCCCCACAGTCTCCAGATCTCAATCCAATAGAGCTCATCTGGGATGTGGTGGAACGGGAGAATCGCATCATGGATGAGTAGCCGACAAATCTGCATGCAGTAACTGCGTGATGCTCTCATGTCTATGGACCAGAATCTCTGAGGAATGTTTCCAGCACCTTGTTGAATCTCTGCCACGAAGGGAAAAGGGGGTCTAATCCGGCACTAGCAAGGTGTAGGCCTAATGAAGTGGCCGGTGAGTGTAGTTAGTTCAGTTTGATTGATAGGGCACCAAACATCTGCAGTCACACTGTCATGAACCAGTACAATTCTAGTTAACTTTTAGGAGTATATCATCAGCTTTTCTGTGACACAATACTCTCTAATACTCTCAAAAATCTCTAATTTCATGTCATTTTCATTATAGATGAGACATTATAGGTCTAAAACTCTCTAGGAAATCTCTAGGTTTCAGCTTGCTGTGAAATTTCTCTACCCCGTCAGATTAAAACTTTCTAAATGACACATTAACACAATAATAATGTTGTATTATGATGTGTACACTTTTAATCATGTATTCATATTATGAGTTTGACTGTGTAGAAGTAAAGTGTGCTATGTAAAGTTTCATGCGTGATGTTTCTGGTGGAAAGGGCCGTGTCACATGGTTTGCAGGAGGCCTCACAGATTTGTGGTGTGCTGCTAACTCTAGATTTGGAAATGATGAAACCACAGTGTTTACTAATCCCCAGAATACATCATGGAGATGTAGAGTAACAGATGATATATAGTCAACAGCACTGTTTATGCTTAAAGTGTTCTTTATCATCACCAATCACGCATATATAGACTGCAGTTCTCTGACTATGAGGAAGGAAAACGCTTTTGTGGCACAACAGACGAGGCCGTAATCATTCTTGTGGTCTTCATAGGGTCCTACTATAGCCACAAAACAAACAGAAACCATTTTGTTTTACATAAGGGTTAATTATTATTCCTAATCCTAATAGTATTCCTTTTTTAACCAGCTGTTTTTAAATTAAAAAGCCGACCTGCTGACCTGTTTGAGCTCACTCATACATACAAATAGCAAGAACAAAGTATATATGAAGAGTTCAGATGCAAAAGTCTCTAAGTGCCATCTGAAATTTTCTTCTAGACTGATCATTTTTATCAAGCTCGTATATTTAAGTTACAGTAAATAATTTCACTTAAATGGCAATGCAAATTACCTATTAATTATCATTTAAGTGAAATTACTTAACTTAAATATACAAGCTTTATAAAAATGATCATTCTAGAAGAAAATTTCAGATGGCACTTAGAGGCTTTTGCATCTGAACTCTTCATATACTGTGTGTCACTCTTCCTATCTCTTTTACGTTATTTATATAGGGCTTTTTTTTTTTCTCTTTTTTTTTCTGCAGCTACCACTATACACATAAAAAATAGGCATACACGATCTACACTTATGCATAACTTGTTTTCCAACCCCTTTTAACAACGTAATTGTGACCACCTAATGTAAATCACTAATCAATCTACCCAATCACTAATAATACGTCCCAGCGTCTGTCAACTGTACTGTTTTTTTTCGGTCCTGATATTGTCCCGTCTCATTTCCTTCTGTTGTCCGTCTGTCACCTTGTTGTGTTTTAGGTGTTATGTGTTTCACTCTGTATGTGGTGCGTTAATCCCCCATGCCCTTATAAGGATCCAGGATCTTACTAAAACATGGTGAAAGGTTGCAAATTTGAATGTAACATATTGTGTATGTACTTAAAAAATATATTGCCTTACAAAAAAAATTAAAATAAAATAAAGTTGTCCTCCGAAGAGGGGGGTTAAAAAAAAGAAGAAGAAAAAGAACAAGCAGTGAAATACAGTTTTTTTTACACACATTAAATGACATTAAAATGTCTTTGTTAAACTTTCTTTGTTCTCAGTGTAGCATATGCAATGGCAGGAAGAGTGTGTGAACTGCATGTCATGCAAAAGTTTCGTGACTGTGGTTGCAAGGGTGTTACTTCTAGAGAATGACTTAATTATTTGTTTTATTAATAGCTGCTTTCTAACACGCAACACTATTATGTTCACTAGTGGTTTGAACAGACCCGACCGAAGTATTAAACTTTGGCAACTCGTCCTGCACAGTTTGGGCATGAATGGCACATCAAATCATGTGTATTGTTGAGGACTGGTGTGTCATTACTTTTGAGGTAGAGACTTACTTTTATTTATTCATTTATGTATTTAACAGCTACAGCTTGAAACTTGCAGCTGTATTATTTCAGCATGGTTAGTGTGTTAGATGGTTTCAATCCAAGGCTAAACTGAAGTCTAATTTCAGCTAATGAGTTGAAGTGATGTGGTTTAGGCCTCAATGTAAATATTTTGATATCCTTGGCTTAGTTTGATATATATATTCATATAGTAAGTACTCCCTTTTGGGGAAGTGTTTTGGCAAGCACACAATTCTGCCCGTTTCCAAGCCCAGATGCTAAGAGTGGCTGTATGGAAACTTTTAGTAGACTGTGTCATGTGATTAATATAACAGTTAATACACCCCTCCCTCTTCCTGAGGTTGTGGCGAACCTCTGAATGTTCTAACTTCTTTCTTTTTTCCTGCGGAACCGTTTTATTTGGCTGAATCGAGGTGTTTCTAGTAGTAACCGATTCATTAATGTCAATAAATGCTCTAGTTCACTCCTGGAGGTCAACAGTTCTTCAGCACGGCCACGACATCTGTCTCTGTCTTTCACGTCTGCTGCCACATGCACTGTCTGGAAACTTTGCTGTTTGATTGAACAGTTTTACGCTCATTCATTTCACAAGTTGTTTGGCCTGCTTCCTGTTTATGGCCAATGAAACTTGGCTCATTTGAAAGAAAAATTTACAACATTCTGAGATTCCTGAAATCTTTTTGGTGCAGGAAACGGGATGAATCAGCTGTGGCTGGTTATAGGTGTGGTGATGTATGCTTCTCTTTTATCTTTCATCATAAAACTCTTATGTAAACCGTTCTAATGGAAGAATATGTGCTTGCCAGTACATTGGATGGGTTACAATGTGGCTTGGCAATGAGACAGAAAGGCAACACTGGGCAAGTAAGGATGCAATAGTGGTAGTAAAGACTGCTGCCGCATGGTAAAGTCACCATGATATCCAAATGGACAAATCATATTTTTTTTATGGAATATTGCAGTATTTATTACAAATGATTTAACCGTGCACATTATTATTTCTTTTAATTCATAATCTTTAAAGTGAAGTGACGTGAAGGCCATGCATGGTAACCCATACTCAGAATTTGTCCTCTGCATTTAACCCATCCAAATTAGTGCACACACATTAGGAGTAGAACACACACACACTAACTGCAAGATTCACTGCGGTGCCCGGTGAGTGATTCGGGGTTAGGTGCCTTGCTCAGGTGAACCTCAGTCGTGGGTATTGAGGTATTGAGGAAAAAAAATTTGAATGTAGGTGGGGGGAATCAAAATAATAAAAAATGTAATAATCATAAATGAGTCAAAATGGCTTGCATCCCCCTCTTGCAGCGACATCTGTTCTCTGATAACATGTTTCCTGGCGTGTGGGCGGGGCAACCTGTCAATCACATGAGATCGACCAATGGAAAACCACAACCACCCAATAAATTCCCAATGGACAAAATCAAGTCCCGCCCAACATTTTTTTCCCCGGAGAAGCTGTTTCACTCGGATATACGTAACAATAGGGAAGACTATCGCAACGTCTATTTCATGCCGACTTTAATTATTCTTAATTAAAGAGAAAAAGCTGAAGTGTTAACTAGTAGAAAAAAGTAAGGGACCATCCTGCCTAAAATTGGCACTGTAACATATTACAGAGTTTTTTTATTATGACATTGTGGATGCACAATATATCGGTTATCAGACGATTTTTTTATCTTATGCAAATCTCAAAATGCATATCCATTTTTCATGCTGTACATTATAATGTTGTGATGCTTATATTTACTTGTATTATATACAATAATTATCACCGATTGGCATCGGTCAGTGATTGCTTTTATGTTTTTAGGGGATACGGGGGCTTCCTGGAGAGATTGGCCCTGCTGGACCTCAAGTAAGAACCCAGATTAATCATAAAAAAAAGTCTAAAACTTACTATTAAATTTACTTAAAAGCTATAATAATAATACATTTAAAAATCTCTGTTTTTTTTTAAAGAAATTAAAAAAAATATTCAGCGAGGATGCATTAAATTGACCAGAAGTGACAGTAAAGACATTTATAATGTTACAAAATATTTATGTTTCAAATAAATGCTGTAGATTTGACCTTTCTATTCATCGAACGCAATTCTTTTACATTGATGATAATAATAATAACAAATGGTTCTTGAGCAAATATCAGCATATCAGAATGAGTTCTGAAGGGTCATGTAATGACAAGTAATGATGCTAAAAAAACTTCGCTTTGCATCACAGCAATAAGTTATTTTTGTAAATATATTCAAATAGAAAAGAGTTTTTTTGTACTCCAGTATTTCACAATTTTACAGTTTTTACTGGATTTTTGGTTGAATAAATGCTGCCTTGGTGAGCATAAGAGACTTAAAAACATTAAAAAATCCAACCCAGCCAAACTTTTGAATGTTATATTTTGTCAGAGCTTTTGTTCTGTTGTATAACAAATTATTTTGACAGGGTGAGCGAGGCATGTCAGGACCAGCAGGCTTTACTGGACCAACAGGACAGCAGGTATCTCATAATTTCAACAGATTTATGTTTTGTTTAATGCAATTGTTGGCTTGATGCTAAATTGCAATTTTGGAAGCAGAAGCTGTTTAGTTTCCTCATCAAGGCCTGTAATTGTAAGCAAAATATCCAACATAAATGTTCCTAAACAAAATCATGCAGCTATTACTTTTGTAAGAAAACAGACGTAAGAATAATTTTTAATTTTTTTCATACTTTTACTCAAACCATATCTTGGAACCAGAATATAATAGAGTTTTTGTGGAGAAGTGCTCTTTTGTAACCACCTCGCAGCACACTCACAACACTACCAACCACAAAGCAAAACCATGCCAACCACCCAGAACACCCTCTGTGGTGTCACAAAACGTCCAACTTATCACAAAATGTGTAAATCTAGTTTCCAACAACAGATGTAAATTATACATTTTTTAAAGGTGAAATGTGCCCCAACCTGCGTACCTCAAACCCACGTATTGGTTAATGTTTCCAGACAGAATGGTTTGATCTGTACCACGGTGTTTGAACTTTTTGAGAAATGTATTCGAGCTGTTTTGACTGAAAGCAACTCACACTGATATATCTTTAAATTATGTCCATGCCATTGTTTTGTCTCAAGATGCACCGGTAATGTTTTTTTCTAAGGCATGTTTATAAAAGCTACTTAAATGTCGCAATTGAACTACGGCAATCCTGGCTTAATCTCTAAGACTTTTCTGTGAAACCGGGCCTAGATGTTTTTAGCACTGAATTACTGATATTTGATGCTTGTCTTATTGCAAAGTTGTCTTCAAAAATATCTTTAATTTCAGGGACCCCCAGGCCCAGCTGGCCCACCTGGCATAGAAGGTCCTCCTGGTCCTAAGGTAATTCATCATACAATTTTTTTTAATATATTTTTTTGTTTAACCCTCTGAGGTCGGCAAACGTGCCGACGCGTTTTGCTGGATTTTTTTCACATAGCAGCAACATAAACTTAAAAAAATCCGTCATTTATGGTCATATAAATAAAATAAATACATGATTATAAACTATAGAGGGTCTTCTTTTTTTTGTGTACACTCACATAACACCCTTGTGTAGTGTTCATATTTTTGTTATTCAGCCAGTGTTCGTGGGTCTGGTGGACCCGCTGCATTTTGGGGTTTTTAATTCAACATAATCAAACAATTTATGTTAAAATACTCAACAGATGTTTACTTCATCCCAATTACAAGCAATATAAACAGCATATATGGTTAATATATTCCCTTTACCTTTGTTAGATCACATTTAAGAATTGCAGCCGTGTGCGGGAACGGCAGGGGTAGAAACAAAACTCACTTTTGCACTCACACTCTCTCACACTTACACACAGTCTCTCTCTCACATGCACGCACTCACTCACGCACGCACACACACACACACACACTCACGCACACTCGTCTCACGCACACACACACTCACTTGGATATGTGGTTTAAATCTTGCACTTGCACAATCATTGGTTCAAAAAACAAATTTACTGTGAAATACCATTGAAACATAACTATAGATCACCCACACACAAGCAACCGATAGTCACTGCGTCATTGTTCGTACAATCATTAAATATTGTAGAACAAAATAGGAGATACAGGTTTCATTATGGTACTACATGTACAGTAAATACATCTCTGTAAAAGTACTGCAGTAGTAGAGAGAATACTACAGACACAGTGGAATCATTGAACAAAGTTTGTAATATATTGATGCAAAACACTACAGTACAATCACAACATAGGTTTATTTGAATCAAAGCAAAAATAATTAGCTATGAAATAGAAAAGAAAAGACAGTACTGTAAAACATCAAATGCAGTGTTCCTCAACTTGCTTGCTTGTACTGTAAGAAACAAAACAGGAGTGATTATCTATACAGTGCATTACTGTCAATACTGTAAATAGTCTGAATAGGTGATACAGTATTTGGGACGATAGACACAGTGTCTGATGAAGCATTATGATATAATATAATATTAGGCTACAGTGTGTGTCATTGAAAATGTGTTCTGATATATGTTCTTCACAGAAAATGAGCCATGGCCAATGAGTCTGAGTCTGAGAGAATAATTAATCGTATCATTTTTTTTTTTTTTTTTATGAAAAATTAAAACACAAGCGTTAATTTATCAAAAGTATTTTTTGTATTTTTTTTATATCACTTCTTAACATCACTTTACCTATGTCCTGATTATAAGTATACTTGTTATATATCATTTTATTGAAACTCTTGTTTGTTGACAGGGGAATTCTGGCTCTCGCGGACAGGATGGGCTCCCAGGTGCACCTGGTGCAAAAGTGAGTGAGCTAGGGGAGGGGGATTTCCACACATAAAGGTCTGAAAATATGATAATATCTCCTTTTGTGACATACATGCCTCTTTCTCAGACAGCTTCGGAAATAACTTTGAGTTGCAGATGCTATATTAAGCCTTAATGTTCAGAAAGTCATAATGTTCAGAAAGATATCTCAACTCAAGCTGAGAAAATTTATGCATTTTACAGAGTGTGAAATGGCTGCAATTTTTTAATTCAATGCATTCATTGCACATTAAGCAAAAGAGCTAGGTTTTAAAGTGATAGTTCACCCAAAAATGAAAAGTAGTCCATTATTGTGCATTATTCCAGGTCTTCTGAAGCCGTACAATAGCTATATGTGAAAAACGGACTGAAATGTATGTCTTTATTCATTGGGAAGTGTCTATCCAGGGTCCCTGAAGAAGTCTTAGAATGTCTTAAAATGAGTTTGATCAAATTTAGGGCCATAGAAAGTCTTAAATATCTTAAATGGTATAACAAAAGTCCTAATTATAATTTTAAGAGGTCTTACATTTGGGGACGGAAAAACAGTAATTGCAATCTGTCCTAATGCGATTACTAAACTTCAAAAAGCTGATGGGCTGCCCTGTCACAGGAACGAAAGCAAGATATTTTAACACAATAATTCAATATATAGATTTCACTATCTGCACAATAATCTGTTTTTTGCATTCTTTAAACATATTATTATTGCATCGCAAATTTCATAATTGGTATGCATTGATAAATTAGTACATCAACCAATTTCTACATATATGTGTATATTAAATAAAACATTTCTGTATTATTTTAAAGGGTTTGTTCTGAATGGACATTGTAATGGCAATTTTCAAAAGTTAATATCAGACAGCATCAGAGGTGTAAGAAAACTTTCAAGAGACAAAACTGTAATAAAGAGAAAAGGTTTATTTCAATGAGGATTCCTTTCACATAAGCCGCAGCCACCCAGCTTTGAAATAGAATGCCTACCAGACACAACAAAACATAGATATTTTATACAGTTTCTTGGCAAAAGAACTCCTCCTTCCAGGTTTCTAGTAAGTTTCCAGAAAGATACCCCCTATCTTCTGCTGGTTCGGACTGGTTTCTACCCCCTGGTACAGGTCACACTGTTCTATGTCCCTGAGACACCCAAAGGCCTTCATCTACGACCTAAATTGCCTCTCGCTTCCCTGTCCTCCCTCAGCTGCTAGAAAACCTCACAGAAACATATGATTAAACAGATTGGAAACGAATGATTATAAGAAACACTGAATTTTCCGCAACAGATTTTAAAGGCTTTTTTTTTTTTTCCAGGGTGCAAAGCAAACAGGCTTGTTAAAATGGTCTGTAATATCCTATAATATGTCCAAACTGGATTATTAAAGGATTAGTTAATTCAGAAATTAAAAATCTGTTATTGTATGCTCACCCTTGTGTTGTTCCAAAACCATTTGACTTTCTTTCTTCCACAGAACTCAAAAGAAGAACATTTTCCATGGTCCTTTCAATGGAAAACTCACTCAGTTCGAAAGCTGTATTATGACTCATGCATTACATTCCAGATCATTTAAATTCATATGATATCTCTGTGTGATGGACTGAAATCTAAGTTGTTATTTAATGAAAAGTTCGCCCTCCAGTTTACCATTATAAATGGGTTGTAACAAAGTTGTAACACTGGAATCTGGATCAATAGGACAATTAATAAAACGGACTACAAAAATAAAACAGACAAACATTAATTTGGCAGATTTAATCCAACGTGAGAGTGTCATGGTGCGTTGAAGTCCTCCTGGGAATATATAACTATATACAGGGAATATATACAGTTAATATTTTATATATTTTATATACTGTTGCAATATCAAGTTCTTCTAAGCTATCCGGGATGCTGAGATGATGAAACTGATTAGGAAGATTATTAATAAAGCAATCTTTAGTGGCAGAAGTGATAGGTCTCACATATTTGTAACACAGAGTCGGCTTTTCACCTTGGCTAAATGTAATTTACACGAGACTGTAAGACTGCAGATTGTCTGAACTGTAACTTACTTTCATCAATATTTGTGTATTTTTGCAGCATATTTAATTCAATATTTTACATTGACAGCATTATTTACAAATAAATAAAATGTGGGGTCTCTTAAAGGGGTCATGAACTGAGAAATGAAACTTTCCTTGAGCTTTTTACATATAAGAGGTCATCATACTATAAGAATATACAGTAAGTTTCAGAACTGAAAACGTCCTTGTTATTCTAAAACTGTTATTTTTACCAAGCCCAGCGAACGACTCGTCCTGAAATGTGCATCTTTATAATAATGTAATAGAGCAGTGAAAGACTGGCCTCTGCAGAAGAACATCAGCGCCTACTTCATCATCGTAACTTTGGCCCCGCCCACTCGCGTGTTGAGATGACGAGACGAGATACAGGATGGGCCACAAATAACTTCTAAAATATCTTAATACTAGGAATGTGGGTATTATTATTATTTTTTGACAATGTGAATGTCTCAGTTGAGCATTATTTAGGCTATTTACGGTACTTTTACGATATGGACTCAACAGTAATGCCACAACATGTGAGTAACTGTTAATTATAATGGCTGATCTGTGACCAGTGATTTCTGACGTAATGATTCATATACAGTCAGATGATCTTTGTCTATATGCCAGTAAATCAAGCCAGTGACAGTGAGTGACTTAACATCTGATGAACGGTCTTCACGTTGTTTCTCTAGAATGAAAATAATCTGTTATTTAAACTGTGATTAAATCTAGATCGCGATCAAATAACGCTCCCTTTGTCAATCAAACAGTGCGTGTTTATCATCAAAATATTCATAGAAATTATAATAGTATCTCAATGATACTGAAATATCACTGTGATTTTATTACTGCAGCAGTTTTGGAGAGTTTGTCTTTTCATATTCGTGGAATGAAACCGATGAAGAAAATGTTTCTGAAATAATTTTTTTGTGTGTTTGTGGCGTCTGGATGGTGAGTTTAAAATGTTTTTTATGACTTCAGTTGTTTCTGTTCTGTTCATGTGATAAATTACTGGTAAATTTAGTCAGAGAGGATCAACATTCACTGTTTGAGCTGAATCAAACTTGATCTGACAGTAAAATCACTGTTCAATTATTTCTATATGAGAATAACTCAGTTATTAATTATGGATTGATTAAATACAAAAATATAAATATGAAACTCAAATACTCAACAGCATAGTTGAGTGTGACATTAAACATTGCAGAAAAAGTCAACAAAGCAAAGAATGCAAGAAAAGTGCTGCACGCGGTGTGAATTCCTTATCTCACTACTCTTTGGGTGTAAGGGATGGTTCAGCTCAAAGAATAAAGATATTCCAAGGCACTCAAACACTGTTGAAAAAGTTAAAAAGCCTTTATTTCATCATGGCTTTATCATTAAAAAAATGATGACAAGTGCACACCTACGCCTTGCGGCTTACAAGCCTTCGTCAGGGTGTGAGGCTTTTGTGAGGTTTTAGTGTGACAAACATTGAAGAAAAAGTGTTTTAGTTTAGTAATTATTTCTCTTTTCATTCATCATCTTTGTCTTTGTACTGCTGCAGATTATTATTAATTTCACAATATTATTAATTTCAGTGAAGCTTCATCAAACCAATATCAGGTGATTTGAAAGATTTTCTTCTTCAGGTGTGTTTGGAGATGATGTGATTGAGGGAGATTCAGTCTCTCTAAACTCTGGTCTTACTGAAATGAAGGATGAAGATTTGATTGAGGGAGATTCAGTCTCTCTAAACTCTGGTCTTACTGAAATGAAGGATGAAGATTTGATTGAGGGAGATTCAGTCTCTCTAAACTCTGGTCTTACTGAAATGAAGGATGAAGATTTGATTGAGGGAGATTCAGTCTCTCTAAACTCTGGTCTTACTGAAATGAAGGATGAAGATTTGATTGAGGGAGATTCAGTCTCTCTAAACTCTGGTCTTACTGAAATGAAGGATGAAGATTTGATTGAGGGAGATTCAGTCTCTCTAAACTCTGGTCTTACTGAAATGAAGGATGAAGATTTGATTGAGGGAGATTCAGTCTCTCTAAACTCTGGTCTTACTGAAATGAAGGATGAAGATTTGATTGAGGGAGATTCAGTCTCTCTAAACTCTGGTCTTACTGAAATGAAGGATGAAGATTTGATTGAGGGAGATTCAGTCTCTCTAAACTCTGGTCTTACTGAAATGAAGGATGAAGATTTGATTGAGGGAGATTCAGTCTCTCTAAACTCTGGTCTTACTGAAATGAAGGATGAAGATTTGATTGAGGGAGATTCAGTCTCTCTAAACTCTGGTCTTACTGAAATGAAGGATGAAGATTTGATTGAGGGAGATTCAGTCTCTCTAAACTCTGGTCTTACTGAAATGAAGGATGAAGATTTGATTGAGGGAGATTCAGTCTCTCTAAACTCTGGTCTTACTGAAATGAAGGATGAAGATTTGATTGAGGGAGATTCAGTCTCTCTAAACTCTGGTCTTACTGAAATGAAGGATGAAGATTTGATTGAGGGAGATTCAGTCTCTCTAAACTCTGGTCTTACTGAAATGAAGGATGAAGATTTGATTGAGGGAGATTCAGTCTCTCTAAACTCTGGTCTTACTGAAATGAAGGATGAAGATTTGATTGAGGGAGATTCAGTCTCTCTAAACTCTGGTCTTACTGAAATGAAGGATGAAGATTTGATTGAGGGAGATTCAGTCTCTCTAAACTCTGGTCTTACTGAAATGAAGGATGAAGATTTGATTGAGGGAGATTCAGTCTCTCTAAACTCTGGTCTTACTGAAATGAAGGATGAAGATTTGATTGAGGGAGATTCAGTCTCTCTAAACTCTGGTCTTACTGAAATGAAGGATGAAGATTTGATTGAGGGAGATTCAGTCTCTCTAAACTCTGGTCTTACTGAAATGAAGGATGAAGATTTGATTGAGGGAGATTCAGTCTCTCTAAACTCTGGTCTTACTGAAATGAAGGATGAAGATTTGATTGAGGGAGATTCAGTCTCTCTAAACTCTGGTCTTACTGAAATGAAGGATGAAGATTTGATTGAGGGAGATTCAGTCTCTCTAAACTCTGGTCTTACTGAAATGAAGGATGAAGATTTGATTGAGGGAGATTCAGTCTCTCTAAACTCTGGTCTTACTGAAATGAAGGATGAAGATTTGATTGAGGGAGATTCAGTCTCTCTAAACTCTGGTCTTACTGAAAGAAATCTAAAGCAGAACGCTGAACTTTAAAGGTTCTTCAAGTGTGTTTTTGTTCTTCTAGTGTTTTTTTCATAATAAATACTGATGATTATTTGAGTTTGTGCTCTCTTGCAGTGGCAGATTTTAACAGTGTCACTTTATTGTTTATAACTTCTCTCAGATATAAAAAAATAATAAATAGAGACACACAGATCTCTCTTTACTACTGCTATATATTTGTCATATGTATTTTCTTGCCTTTATCAATAAAGTTTCTCACTCTGAGGTTCAAGAGTCTCTCATGATTTATTCAGAGGAATACAAACTTTATGTATATTTTAAATATTTCAGCAGTGTACCATATACAGCTTTATTTCTACTTTTTTAACAGGTGTTTCTTAAAGCCTATCTGTAAAAACATTTTATTTATTATTTTTAATATTACCAATTAGTTTGTTTTTCTTTCGATATATTCCGGCATAGACAAAATATACAGCTAAAATATTATATTAAAAATGTTGTAAATTGTATTAACTCATAAAACTAACTCTGTTACATGTTCTAGCTGCAGATTTACTGCAAGAAAAATATACAATACTGTGTAAAGTTCATGTTACAGATCACATGCAGCATCACATATATTACTTACAAAACTATAGAAAAACTATAATTCTTGTTAACTTTGAAGAAGTTGATGTTATACTAAAATGTTTTTATATTTGATTTAATTATTATGATTGCCTGTTACTATATTCATAAAGTCAAATGGAATGAAAAATGCCACATTTTGAACAATTTTAAATTGATATTAAAATATATTTAGAAACAATATCCAAATATAAAAACCTAAAAGCAAGGGAAACTACAAAGCAGTTTAATAGGTACAAGTTTTTTTCTGTAAAATGCCTTTCTTTTTCTCTCTTTCTTTCTTCCTTTCCCCCCTTGTTTACCCCTGACATGTATGGTTATATGTAGTCCTGTATGTACATTATGTTTTGTTGTTATTAAAATGCATACAAAAATTAAAAAACAAGTATCATGAGATCGTTGACGTGATAATTAAGTAAAATAACTGAGTTCTCTCCAAAATACTCGGGTCTCACCGATATCCATTTCCTCCATCAGGGAACGATAAAGTGTTTAAATCTCTAGTGTGATTTGTCTCTGTGGTCTCGTCTGAGGAGCAACACCTCCATCTAGTGGCTCACCCTGAACTCACATGTTATCAGGAGTTATTTACTCAGAATCTGTAATGAGATCCAGTGATTGTGTCTGTTACTCAAGAAAGCCACTAGATGGCGCTGTGAACAGTCCACATCACTCCTGGGGAGCGCCAGTGCTGATTATGCAGGAGCTGGATGAGGATTTTGCCTGTCGGTCAGGAAGCTGGTGATCCACTGACAGATGGAGGCGGGCACAGGGAGCTGGTGATCCACTGACAGATGGAGGCGAGCACAGGGAGCTGGTGATCCACTGACAGATGGAGGCGAGCACAGGGAGCTGGTGATCCACTGACAGATGGAGGCGAGCACAGGGAGCTGGTGATCCACTGACAGATGGAGGCGAGCACAGGGAGCTGGGGATCCACTGACAGATGGAGGCGGGCACAGGGAGCTGGGGATCCACTGACAGATGAAGGCGGGCACAGGGAGCTGGTGATCCACTGACAGATGGAGGCGAGCACAGGGAGCTGGGGATCCACTGACAGATGAAGGCGGGCACAGGGAGCTGGTGATCCACTGACAGATGGAGGCGAGCACAGGGAGCTGGGGATCCACTGACAGATGAAGGCGGGCACAGGGAGCTGGTGATCCACTGACAGATGGAGGCGAGCACAGGGAGCTGGTGATCCACTGACAGATGGAGGCAGGCACAGGAAGCTGGTGATCCACTGACAGATGGAGGCAGGCACAGGAAGCTGGTGATCCACTGACAGATGGAGGCAGGCACAGGAAGCTGGTGATCCACTGACAGATGGAGGCAGGCACAGGAAGCTGGTGATCCACTGACAGATGGAGGCAGGCACAGGAAGCTGGTGATCCACTGACAGATGGAGGCAGGCACAGGAAGCTGGTGATCCACTGACAGATGGAGGCGAGCACAGGGAGCTGGTGATCCACTGACAGATGGAGGCAGGCACAGGAAGCTGGTACCAGTCTTTCAAATGACTTCATGACCACAGATGTTAAGGCAACAGGTCAGTAGTCATTCAGTCCAGTGATTTTGGGTTTCTTTGGGACGGGGATGATGGTGGAGCGTTTGAAGCAGGAAGAAACTTCATACAGCTCTAGTGATCTGTTGAAGATCTGTGTGAAGATAGGGGCCGGCTGCAGGCAATGACTCTGAAGGCAGCGTTTGTGTACGAAGGTACGTCTCAAAACTGATTTCAGACACTTTTCTGAGGCAGCGTAACAGTTTAATGATCTACAACAGAATAGAGCGAGCTTTAGTGAAAACTGAGAGAATATTTAATGACTACAAAAGTAATTTCTCACTAGAAATGACATCATAAGTAGAAATCGTTGATCAAAAATGTACATTTACACTCAACCTGACGACCAGCCGCAACTATCAGACGCCATCTTTATTTTTCTAGCTCAACTGTCACAGAATGGAAAGCACAGGATTGTGGGATATTAAAGGCAGAGAAGGATACATCAAGTGAGCTAACATTGCATTCGGACGTGCCTTGATGTCTTCCGACCTTGGAATGAGTCCGGCAGCATTTATCAGCTTTCGGACGCAGCCGTACACTCGTTATTGCAGTGCATTGTGGGATTGAATGAGTGCACTCAGTAACGTCCACTATGGTGGCGGACACCACTACAAATGGCTGTTCCCTCAAATGATGGCCTATTTAAGGGTCTAGGGGTGATTTCGGACACAGCCCATGCATGTTTTATTACATTTATTATGTCGAGCGCCTCCTGGAAGAATACTAACTTATATATATATATTAATTTTCAGCAGAGAGCAACATATACAGCTTTACATTATTTAAACCATCATTTGTAAATGTACATTATTGTTAAGATCATTATTCTTTTTCAGAAATATATTTTTAAATTTACTATTAAATTGTAATTTGTTTACTCTGTACACTTTTTTATCAAATTTGTCCAAAAAAACTAAAAAACGTTTTATTGTTTATAAACTTTCTGTCATGGTTAGATTAGGAAATTAATGTTTATAAAAGACAAGAAACTCTGTATATTTGTTTGTTTCCTCACAGAGTAATCAATGAGTCATAAGTCATTTTTTCTATAAATTATTTTCAAAAATAAAAAAGTCACATTAAATAATGAAGTGCTCTTGATGACCACTAGAGGAGTCTTCCCGTTTCCCACAGTCATTGTGGCATTTTATAACTGGTGAAATTAGTCAAAGATTAACATTCACAGTTAGTCTCATATAGAAATTATTTAACTGTGATTTTACTGAAAGATCAAGTTTGAGTTCAGCTCTAAACTCAGTTATTAGTGATGTATTAAATAAAATAATATAAAATAAATATGAAGCTCAAATACCCAACAGCATTAGTTTGAGTGTGACATTACTCTAATGTGAAGTAAAAGTTTGTCTATTTTTTGCTTAGTGTTCATATAAAAATCTGTTTATCTATTTCTCTTTTCATTCATCATATTTTGTTTGTGTTTACTGCTGCAGAATATTATTCACTTCACCTTTAAATTAATAAAAGTATTTGATATCTTGAAATGAGAAAGGAAATTATTTATTTTCTTTAATTATTCTGATATTGGCCTCTCAGGAAGTGTAACTTTTAAAAATATATATCTAAAATCACACTAAACACTCACAGAATGACTTTTCAAACCGTTTATTGACTGATCTGATCTCAGTTTGATGTGTTTATTCCTCAGACTCTGTCCACTGTTGTGGTCCTACTGAAGCTGTGATCCGATTGGTCCTCTCTGCTCTGGTGGGCGTGGCTACTGTCATTATTGTGGTTTATGAGATCAGATCCAGAAGAGCTGAACGAGATCAAGCACATATTCACACATCAGGTACATGATTGATGATGTCATTTCTCACAAACTGATTTTGCATTTATAAATGTATCTCACATGTATTAATGGCTTTATATGTTCATCTTTTTCAGGGAGTATTGAAATCTAAAGCAGAACACTGAACTTTAAAGGTTCTTCAAGCGTGTTTTTTGTTCTTCTTGTGTGTTTTTTTAATAATAAATACTGATTATTACTTGAGCTTCTGCTCTCTTTCAGAGTCAGATTTGAACATTTTTTTTTTTAGCAGAAACATAAAAGAAATGAATAGAGAGACACACAGATCTCTCTTTACTACTGGATATTTTGTGTATGTATTTCCTTTTTCTTTATCAATAAAGTTTCTCACTCTGAGGTTCAAGAGTCTCTCCATGTTTTATTACATTTATTATATTGAGCGTCTCCTGGAGGAATACATATATTTTATGTATATTTTGGTTCTATAAAACACTGAAGCTCAAACAGCATTAGTTTCAGTGTGACGTGATTCTCGTCTGAAGTAAAAGTGTCTCTGTGTTTGATGTTGTGTGGAGATCAGACCAACTTCAGTTCCAGCCGCGGGAATCAGAGTTTTATTCAATATGAGATGCAATGATTCGTGCCATTTTAACACCATTCTGCTTCTGTTGTGTCTGTTCTGTTGTAGAGATGTTATTCAAATCTCAAACAGGTTCGACTTTTTCTGTTTGTTCTTAAGGAGTGTTTGGTGATGATGCAGTGAAGTCAGTGTCAGTGAGGAGGGAGATTCAGTCACTCTAAACTCTCCTCTTACTGAAATACAGACAGGTGATAGGATAACGTGGACATTTGGAACTAACGGGCCTCTTATAGCTAAAACTGATGGAGTGAAGAATACGATCTATGATGTTCTTGATTGGAGATTCAGAGACAGACTGAAGCTGGACAAGAGGACTGGATCTCTGACCATCATGAACATCAGACCTGAAGATGCTGGAGTTTATGAAGTTAAGATCAGTGACAGCAGATCATCGACTCAACACAGATTCACTGTTACTGTCTATGGTGAGACACAATTACACAATAATAATTGTTTATTAAATATTTTTACACAAATAATAATACTTTTCAATACAATTTTTTAAATGAAATTCTCAAACACTTACACAACAATGTACATCACATGTCACAATACATTGCAGTCAATATTAACCACATATAAGCAATAAAGTAGGGTTAATATAGTGCACATTCAAATATATTTTCATATTAATGAAAATATATTTTCATTAATATATTTATTAATGAATATTTTTTAATGAACAATATTATACATTGTATGGGTCAAAATTATAGATTTTTCTTTTATGCCAAAAATCATTAGGATATTAAAGCTACACTGTGTAATTTTTTAAGTTGATTCTTAGCAAAAAACACTTTGTTCTTTCAAAATGATATGTTCTCATTAATGTGTAATTACTTATACCAACTAATCAAGTATTCTCGTAAGCGTAGAATCTGCCATTTAGAAAACATACAAGCGACTCGCTCGACTGGCGGCGGCCATGTTGCACCAGTGCTCGAAGTGGGGCGGTACTCACCGGTACGCAGTACCGGCACTTCTACATTTTACTCTTAAGCGTACCTGCACTTTTTCTTGCGTACCGCTACTTCTCGCATGTAGCCGGTACTCTACCACTGACAGAAAAAGCGTCAGTGTCACGGCCGTTTCACATATACTCCGTTTGCAGTGCGTATTTTTTTCTGCACCCATGTTAACAGCTTTCACACTGCATGCGATGCGGTCCGGCGATCAGTTCCAGGTGCGGTTCGTATACAGTAATGCAGCGTTCATTTCCGCACATATCTATTTCTGCTGTGCTGCACGCGCTGAATTAAAGTGACAGCACATGGTTCGTGGTCAAAATTAATATATATATAGCAATCATGTTTATTGTCTTCAAAACGTCTGTATCTGCATCTTACAGCGATCTCTGTGTTAGCTTTGTGTGTAGCTGCTGCTATCAGTGACGTCCTTGAAGGTCACATGATTATGTCTCTTCTTCATGTTCCATATATGGAGTATTTTTGTGCATATAGCGCCCTCAGGCTATTGGTATGAATTGAAAACATAGCACATCTCAGTAAGAAGCGTTCATAATGATTACATCGACGCATTTGGGTATAAATTCAGTAAATATTATTCCTGTCTATATAAATATGATGTGAATCTATGAGACTATATCAATATTTCTCCAAGTCTGCACATTTTTGAGCTAAAAGCCCTGAGGGACGTTGTTTTGTATAGCACTGTCATGACGACAGCACGGAGTTTTTTTTTCTGAATGGACCAGCTGACGCTCATAATTCATATTAAAGGGATCGATGCATTTTTTCATTTCATAACTCCTGACACAAATTAAGACATAACTGTCACTATAAGTTTCTCAGAATACAATAGTTGTCAAATACTGAAACTTGAGTCTTATATCTTTTTAATGATGTATAGTTTGTCAAGGTAAAACATTTAATCTGATAGTAACTTTGAACTAAATAAATAAAAAAACGCTTCAGTGCGCCGACGCACTGGTGAAGCTTAACAGGTTAACAGCCATTTCAGAGCGGTCACCAAAACAGCATTCTATCATTTGAAAAATATATCTATAATCAAAGGCTTGGTGCCTCAAAAAGACCTAGAGAAACTCATCCATGCTTTTATTTCAAGTAGGATTGATTACTGTAATGGCCTATTAACCGGGCTTCCGAAAAAGATTGTAAAGCAGCTCCAGCTCATTCAGAATGCTGCTGCTAGATTATTAACCGGTACTAAGAAAATAGAGCACATCACTCCGGTTCTTAAAACTTTACATTGGCTCCCAATCAGTTATAGAATAGTTTTTAAAGTAATGCTTTTAGTCTATAAAGCGCTGAATTGCTTAGGACCTGAGTACATTTCTGAAATGTTTGAAAAATATAAACCAAGCAGGACTCTTAGATCAATGAACTCAGGTCAGCTAGTGGATCAAAGAGTTAGAAAAAAACATGGAGAAGCTGCGTTTAGCGTCTCTGCTGTACACGACTGGAACAAATTACCAGAAGATCTTAGATGTGTTGATTTTTAAATCCAAGTTAAAAACATTATTTTTTCACGTGCTTATGATTAAGCTCTTAAACATAGCTACGCTGTTCAGCCTTACAGTTTCTTATGTTTGTTTTTTTTATCCCATTTTTTAAATCTTTTTATTCTTTCTTGTGTCTGTGTGTATCTTATACTATTATTATGATGTTTGTATTTGTTTCTTTATTATTTTTCTTTGTAAAGCACATTGGATTGCTTTGATGTACGAACTGTGCTATATAAATCATTTTGATTTGATTTGATTTGATTTGAAGCTCCTCTATGGCTGAAAATGACACATTTCTCTCAGATAAGACAATAATACTGCTGTCCATTTGCCATATGTATTTGCTTGCCTTTATCAATAAAGTTTTCTCACTCTGAGGTTCAAGAGTCTCTCCATGTTTTATTATGTTATGTTGAGCGCCCCCTGGAGGAATACTAACTTTATGTATTTTTAAAGCTACACTGTGTAATGTTTTTAGTTGATTCTTAGCAAAAAAACACTTAGTTCTTTCAAAAATATATGTGCTCATTAATGTATATTTACTTATTTCAAGTAATAAAGTATTCTCGTAAGTTTATAATCTGCCATTGAATGTACATACGGGTGAGGGGTAAGAATGCCGGTCGCCATGTTGCCCCTCCATCTTGAAACTACATTAGCCAAAGAGGGACATACCTGTAAATTCAAGCTTCGCCTTTTACGTTTTTCACTCAGTGACACCGTGACGAATGTGAGGGGGAGATTACTCGCGAGTCGCGACTGCCGGCAGATTTGAAAGATAGTGTGGTGTGTGTGTGTGTGTGTGTGTGTGTGTGTGTGCGTGTTCACTCACATTTGAAAGAGAGAATTAAAACGTCAACGCGACAGGCAAATCAGCAAGACCAAAGTCAATACTGGAGTAACTTTTCCCAGATGGAAATCAAATCAAATCAAATCAAGTTTATTTATATAGCGCTTTTCACAACATAGGTTGTATCAAAGCAGCTTCACAGTAATAAATTAAAACAATACATCAATGTTTGTTTCTAGTGGAACGT
>FLSR01001039.1:62902-89920 GCA_900092035.1 Leuciscus waleckii
TCACAAGCTCAGGTGGTTGATCTGGATCACGGCATGAAGGACAAAAACCCCATTGAATCCGTTTATTTCTACAGCAAGAGGAATCCCAACCAAGCTTCAACAATTGAAGATGATCAGGTATTTATGACACTCCAAACTGTTTTATTTCAGATCATTGCATAATCTTTCTAAATGGGTGCCATTTATTCCTTTATAATGTTCTTTTGTTAAACCAACTGGACTGGAGCTTGAACTGTGTCTTGTTCGGCTCAGTGAAGTTTACAGTGTACTTCATTTACTCTATGATTGAGTCTCTTTATAAAACTCATTGTGTGTGATATTCGTCTTGTATTGACAGTTGTCCAGTTTCCTGCCAAAGAAGTTTAATGAAGAGCTTGTCAGAGTTTATTACAGAAGAACTGATGATCAGACCGCTGAAGATAAGATGGAGGAGAAGTTGTTGTTGGAAGAGGCTGAAAAGTGCTTTCAGATCTGGTGTACAGAACATTTTGGACTCCCCTAGGCAGCTGAATTATTGACATATAATTCTTCTCTGAGACTAAAACAAAAACATTTTTAACATTTTTAAACTATCTTTTAGAATTAACCATGTTTCTGGCTCTAAAAATCTGACTTTTAGATGATCTAACATTATGTACCTGACTTCCCCTAACTAACCCTAACATTACGATAAACTCTTACCTGACTTCCCCTTCTAGATCTAACAATGTAACAAACTAAATCTTGCTTCCCCTCCTAGGTCTAACCTTGTGACAAACTTTGGACAATGTACCAAAATGTTCTGCTCTTTGTCTGTATTGTGTCATGAAATAATGAGTAATCAACTGAACTCTTAACCCTTTACAATGTTTTTTTAAGATTTGAGATATTTTTGCTGATGCCAATAACAGAGGGTAAAAAAAGCTTGCTTTACCAGTTGAACCAATCATATTGATAGAAGGTGACATGTTATTGATGCTGATCTTATTTTTGATGGGTCTTTCTTTATCCTATAAAACCTGATGTATTCTTCTTTTTGGGTGAGCATTTAAAGGACATTTGCTGAAGTCTGTCTAGCATTAATGCTCCGCAGCAAGATAGTTTGGGGAACAAGTGAGAGATGGGAGAAGTCGATTGTAGACGAGGCCCAGATATACTAACCGTCGACTGTAGACATTCAGGGACGTCGACCGTAGACGTTAGGGGACGTTGATTGTAGACTTAGGTCAGGCGCGAAATAGGTTTAGGAAAAACTACCACACCACATACAGCGAGGAATGACGGCCCTTGGGTGGCTCACTCCTGTTTGATTGTTGATATCTGTGTGTGTCAGGTTAAGTTTTTTTGAGCTCATGCTTGTTAAAATCTTCTAACTGATTGTTGTAATATTCTGGATTCATGCTGCAGTAACACAGGGTTTGTGAGGTGGATATATTAATGGTGCAACACAATTGTTAGACTGATTCACTGATGTCTTTTGAATATATTTCATGATGATTATAAATCCACCAAAAGGTAACCATCATCATCTGATCTCATTTCACTTTAGCTTTCTTTGTAGCTGCAAATATGTTTGACAAACACACTGTCATAGCGGCCAAAAATTAAACAAAAGATATAATAAGAGTTAAGAGCCCAACTAATGGAAACACTAATCACTGTTATGGTGACTTCAAATGAAACACATTATAGTTAAACCTCCGTTAATTCTCAATAAAAACTTTCGTAGACGTCTGACAGAAATAAAGTCAGTTTAAAGAAACAATAAAGAAACAATTTGAGTCACCATTATGGCGATCAGTGTTTGATTTAGTTGGGCAGTTGACCTTCACATGTTTAACTTTAGATTTTGTTTGACTGTTGTTGTTTTTGAGGGTGTATTCACACCAGCAAAGTGCGATAGGTCACTTGCTTTGGTCCGGACCAAATACAATGTTGATTTTTTTTTTGTTTGATACGGTTCGCTTTCAAACTGCTCTTTTTGCAAGTGAACCAAAATTTGTAAAGAAAACCACACGTGTGCTAAGGTCGTCCATTCATTGGACAGGAATTCTCAAGCAGGGAAAAGCAGGAAGTGCAAAAACAGGCTCAGCATGGAGATATTTCGTAATGTAATATTTGTTCTTTTACTGATTTGGTGTTATTCTCTACAAACGCAATATGAAGAAACTAATGAGCATCATATGATACAATGTCGTCTATACGATGTTGTAATTAGGATTTTTAACTATCGTTACATTATATGATCGTGCTCCTATTCATGCAAATGCTTTTAAACAATTTAAGATGGATATAAGACAATGGTATAAGGGCATATAAGACAAAAGAGAACGTTATGTCTGTGAATGTCCTGATACACGACGTGCAACAGTATTGTGTGCACAGTCAGCGCGCTGGACTGTGCGGGAGACCCTCATTCCCTTCTCCTTCATCCGTTCGCTAAACTTGCTGAACACATCAGTATTTGTATGCGTTATTTCCAGCAATTGGGTCGGTTCATGTTCACACCGTAAACGAACCGTACCAGAGTTCGTTTGGAACCGTACCGAGACCACCTCTTCAGCTGGGTCTCGGTTCGGTTGTTTGGTCCGCACCCGAGTGCGATTGCTGTATTCACACCTGCCCAAAAGATCCGCACCAAGGGGGGAAACGAACTTGAGTTCGATTCAATCGAACCAAACAAGGCAGGTGTGAATACACCCTATATTAGCACATCTACAACTATGGGCGATAACACACTGTTTTATTATAAGCACGTGCTGCTGGTATGTTGTCTGCTGGTATGTGAGGTGGATTCTGATTGGCTGGCTGTTAATGTTTTTTTTTTTATAATTCATCAGATGGAAAAAATTCTGAACCTTTCCTCTGTGTCGTTATTGTTAGCTGTGGTGTGGACTGCTATTCTTAGACAACAGCCAAACTAAATCTAACATTATTAGTTTAAGGGTCAAGAGCCCAACGAAAGCCAACACTGATCACCATAATGGCAACTTTTTTTTCTTCTTTTTTTTTAAGAGAGATTTTCTCCTTTCGTGATTCTGCTTGTTAACATCAGGTGTCTTCAATAATGCTCAATCATCACTCAATCAATCACCTAATTATATAATTAACTTTAACACTATTGAGTCTGGAGCCAAATAAACTCCCAGGAAAGTTAATTTAACACTGAGTTTTTGCTGTGTAAACCGGCCCATGCAAAAACAAGGACAAATATCGGAAGGGCATTTAATGTAGTCACGCAATGCTGATGTTGTTAACATTAACAATTTGAGAACAAAGTATAATTTGCACCGTTTGATGTGATGTGATAAGCGATCGTTAGATTTAATCTGCGCGATTAACTGCAATGCTTTTTTCCCCATAGTTGGTCAGAACAAAAGTGGATGTTACTTACTTGTTCAGAAGACATTTTTGGGTGAAAATTCTTATGTTGGTCATACTTCCAAAAAGTAGAATCTGTGATTGCGAATGACAGTATCACACCACCAGCGCAGTGATTGACAGCAGCACATTCTCCTCAAAACATTGGATTCATCTGCGCTGTGCCATGCTGAGGCACAACCCACGTATAATTGATAATTCCGCGAATAACTGCAATTGCAGATTTCGAACAGAGATGGCGACAAAGAGGAAAAACTTCGGACTGCAGCTTTAAATTTATATGGCAAGAGACAACACATAATTATGTACAGTGATGTGTGTCCCTGTTGTATCTGTAACAATAACCTAGTTTAGTGTTGTATCTGTAACTATGAGTGCAGGCAAATAGCATGAGGATTGACTGATACATGATAACCTAGTCTAGTGGGAAATCTCCACATTTCTACAGGTCTTCATTACCGTCCTCCTCGACACATGTGCACGATTTTGTGCAAATACCAGACCCTTGCAACACTAAGGAATCTAGTGTAACCTCTAAGGCCGAGGACAACCACTACTCTGGAGGAGCTACACCAAGAGACACCAACGAGACAAGACAACGATGTGAGAATAAAACTTGATTTCTTTATTGGGTATAAAACACTTTAAGTCAACGTCACTGGCACAGGACTTCTCCTTTCTCCAAAGCGACAACGTTGAGACAGAATAAAGCAGACTTCAATGAATGCAGGCTTTACAACCAGCGTCTTAATTCCCGCTCTCTTCCAGCACAGCGATCATGGAGCCGTGTGTGATGGGCTACAGATATCAAACCTCAATGTAACGGAGGACCAGGCATCTCATCTCCCAAGACGGCAGGGGTGGTATTGTATGCAGCGCACTTGGACTAGGGGACTCTTGAGTGGCCAATAACTGGATCTCTCCCTGTTCACAGGACGACAGTGGAGATAGGAGCCAGACACAGCCGAGACGGACCTCAAGGGAGGAAGACTCTGAGCAGCGGATGATTGGATATCTCCGTTCTCCAGGACACAAGGATGGAAACAAAAACACCACGGTAGGTAACCAACTCTCTCTGTTCACAGAACAGCAGCAGATAACTGTATGTTCCTTCTTCACCAGGCAGCAGAGGCAGAATACAGCGGTCAGTGAGAGAGGTATTCAAAGCAGCAGATAGCAGGGTATCTTCGTTCACAGAACAGCAGAGGCAGAATACAACAGTCAGCGAGAGAGGTATTCAAAGCAGCAGATAGCAGGGTATCTTCGTTCACAGAACAGCAGAGGCAGAATACAGCAGTCAGCGAGAGAGGTATTCGAAGCAGCAGATAACAGGGTCTCTTCGTTCACAGAACAGCAGAGGCAGAATACAGCAGTCGGCGAGAGAGGTATTCGAAGCAGCAGATAACAGGGTCTCTTCGTTCACAGAACAGCAGAGGCAGAATACAGCAGTCGGCGAGAGAGGTACTCAAAGCAGCAGATAACAGGGTCTCTTCGTTCACAGAACAGCAGAGGCAGAATACAGCAGTCGGCGAGAGAGGTATTCAAAGCAGCGGCCAGCGGGCTTTCTCCATTCACCAGACAGCAGCAGGTTACTGAACACTCTTTTTTCCACAGGACAGCAGAGGCAGAATACAGCAGTCAGTGAGAGAGGTATTCAAAGCAGCAGATAACGGATCTCTTCGTTCACAGAACAACAGAGGCAGAATACAGCAGTCAGCGAGAGGTATTCGAAGCAGCGGATAACAGGGTCTCTTCGTTCACAGAACAGCAGTGATGAGTACAGAATCCAGCAGTTGATAACTGAGTCTTCTCTTATCACAGGACAACAACGGAGGGTGTGGCAATCCTCGGGAAAGGGATCTCGGGCAACGTGAGTGACTGGATTTCTCTGTTCTTAGAACAATGATGGAACATAATACCATGAGCTGGAATAGAGATCTTCACAACGGCACACAGGACTAAACTTCTCCTTTCTTCACCACAGCAACCTGGACTGGGACAGCTGGACAGAGCTTTACACACAGCAGATCAGATTATTTCCTGACGCCCCACCGGGCTAGACGATCCCCGGCAAAGGTTTCAGAGTGATATACTCTGTATACATCAAACACTTCAAATCCTTACACGTGCTCACTTCAATCTTCAGACACTGCAATGACACACTACCTCACAGTGAAAAGTAAGCCTTCACTCCGTCTTGCCAGGGCCAGCCAATCCACAGCCGTGATCTTCAAAGGGGGATATCTCATCTGTAGATATCATCTGCTCCGATGACACATAGCAAGAGAACACGCTGGCAGCAAACACAAGTCAATGACTCAAATACTCTTCCTAAACTCAAAAGATGTTATCTCTCACACAGTTGCCATTCGTGTACTTAACTTCTCTCGCGATGATAACATGTACGTCCAGCAATGCTTTCACTCACTCCACTCTCCCAGTCCTACTTGCCAGTCACTCGCTCGTTCTCGATCCTTACTGTCTTTATCGTGACTCACTGCTCTTGATCGCGGCTGCTCTCTCGTACATCCTCAAGCCGCGACTTTTAAATCCCCCGTTGGAGACACGCGCTCCAATGGCTGCTTGATTAACCGCTGCAGCTGCCGCTTGTCAACACGGTCGGCCATGACATGCCACCAGAGCCCGTCTACGGAGAGCCTTGGCACTTCCTATTAGCCCCATTGTATCGATCTTGGTTGCAGTTCCATTAGAATTCCACTGGAGGTGATCGCAGGCGAGTGCAGACTGAATGGGAGTCAATGGGGCTAGACGGCTAAATGTGTCTCTTTCACCCGATTGCCGTTGAGAAATCTCAAATTTTATTGTAGGTTTTGCAAGTTCAACATTAATCCATTCTAGGGCACCTTTAAGTGATCTACTAATAGAGCTTAGGTCTGCTAAAGCCGAAGGAGATTTTCCTGGCCTTGCTTTCTTCGACACGGCAAGAGGCGTCAATCCTAGTACAGATGCTACCGTTTCATATGCAAGTGGGTGTCAGTTGGTGCAGCCTATAAGCAAAAAAATCATGTTCCCTATCTTTCCTTTGCCTACTTCGTAGACTTTGTTAGTCAGGAGGCTAGAATTGGGAATGATCCAAGCTTCAACTTTATCTCTCACATAGACATGGCTCCCAAGATTGAGAAGACAACTTGGAAGCACAGTAAACAATGAAAAATCTCTGTAAACAAAACAGCGGTATCTTCCAGAGTTCCGATTTATACTGGCGAGCCCCCCAACGACTGCGATAACTGTTTTTTAATCAGTTTTATTTTGATAAACATGACACAATATAACATTGCGACTACATGAAGAGTGTTTACTATTATAAAAAAAACTGATTTGTGAGCTTTAGTGGAGCTAAAGGTGTGAGAAAAAACATGAAACACAAGTGATCGTTGTCATGCAGTGAATCCAGCCAATCGTGGAACAGCTGTGTCGTCATCAGAGCTTGTGCAGCCGCTCTTGAGAAGTGTTAGATCACACCTAACGATACCCCGATCACACCTAACGCGTTTTTCAGGTTCGAAAACGCAAGGTGCACAGCCCTGCCCCATCACACAGAACGAGCAGTGCGCTGCGTTTTTTAAGTTGCTAGGCAACCACTGAAACAGCTGTCCTGTCAGTCAAGTAAACGTCAAATCAGCCTTTTATTAACTTTATTTATTTCTGTTAACATTGTGGTAGTTACGGTTCGTGAAGTCGCTAAGCTCCTGGTAACCCGCGAGAGCACAACAAGTTACTTTATACTCCATCGCACTCTCCGGGCGTTCAAGCAACTGTAGCTTCATCACTAAAACGAAAGGCCCGCCTCTCCATTCATTCGATTGGACAGCGGTAAAAAACACGATGAAGTCGGGCGCTTTTTCGGTCGGAGTTGCTTTTTTTTCAACTGCAAAAACGCGAGGCGCAGCAGGCGCATAAACAGCGTGTAGAACGCACGCTGCCATAGGAAACCAATTGAAAAAAGGCGCCCCTCACTGCAAAAAACGCGTCAGGTGTGATCGGGGGCCTTAGGCTAGTCTCGAATCGCTCTCGCGGTACTTTGATGGCATACGTCACAGTCACGTGACGTCGGCGCTGTATCAAGTCGGACAAAATTTCAGTCAGCCGCCGATCGATCTGCGCAGAGCTGCATGAAGTCGAACAAACCTAATGCTAAGAGCAGGAGACATCTTAATTTATAAAGTCACATGGTTACATAGATCTTATGATCAACCAAGCCAAGACCGATGAATGATCTGAACACAGTGTTGAACAGCATGCTACAGGAAAGAAGAAAATGGAAAAAAGAAAAAAATATATATATTAAATTGAAAAACAAAATTATAATAATAAAAAATTAAAAAAGTTTAAAAATGTAAGTTCACATGCTGAATTACACAGTCTATATAAATAAACCCATAAAAATGTTATAATAATATAAAAAAATTGTAAACATCATGATATGGGTAAATAGTTTACATCAAATTAGAGAACAGTTGCTTTGGATTAACAAGAAGGTATAATTCAAAAGAAACATGACAATTGAAGTTCTTCATTCAATCCCTTTAGATGCACACAGTCCATATAATAAATCCACTTAGTAGTGATGGGGACGAGACCGCCTATGCCGAGTCCGAGTCAAGACCGAGTCTTTGAAGGGTCGAGTCCGAGTCGAGACCGAGTCCGTTGGTTTTCAAATTCAGTCGAGTCCGAGTCAAGACCGAGTCTTTCAGGAAGCAAGTCCGAGTCGAGACCGAGTCTTTAGGAGTCGAGACCAAGACCATAAAAACATGTCAGTTTTCATATTCATGATTTAATATCACCCCAGTTTATAATCAACAGTTAGGCCTACAGAGTGTGGCTGACGACAAGACATGAAATTTCTCTGTACTGTATATGTGTTGTAGCCATTAAAGAAAACATTTAGTTTCATATTTGTTTAAATATTATAGGCTAATGTTATTTTTTTATTTAAGCAATGTTGATTATGAAAGTGAGAATGCAGCATGAGAAAGATAAAGATACATCATGAGATGCGCAATATGGCTTGAGACATGGAGTGGGTAAGACATGATTTTGACCACTTCATTGAGTTTTGTTTTGTAGAAAGACTATTTTTAAAAGATTTTCGTTTTGTATAAACTGTATCTTAATTTTGATCAATGTTTTATCAACCAATTGCCTGTATTTAATAAATAAGAAGCAAATATATAGCAGACAATGTAATAAGGCGCCGGCACAATCACTTGCATTGCATGGAACTGGAGGGCGCCGAAACTCAGCTTGTGCCTCACAGATTTGAGAAATATAGGTTATCTATTATAGAAAGCTTGAAATGTCTACTTTTAAACGAAACTATTCAAAACGCAAAGAAATAGGCTACACTCTGATTATGTAATTATCACATTTCACATGCATTTCTCTCTGACCATGCAGAGAGAACTTCACGCCAACTTCATCTTTGCAGCGACACAGAAAACACCAGTTTATTAATAAACAATTAAATGTCTCCTTGCTATTTTTGACACATTAATACTTTTGCCGGTTCTTTGTGGCAATCTTTGCGTGCGGCCATATTATGTACACACGCATTATCCTGTATATAGGCTAGCTATTCAAGTTATAAAATTAATATAAAGGGGAGATTTGTCCACTAAATGAACAACTACTAGTCGACTAGAAAAAAACTTTCGTCGGAGGCAGCCCTTATTCCACATATTCTGGGTTGAGCAAGCGACCCTGAGTGAGGGAGCAGAATATTCAGAAATGCGCTCTGCGCTCACAAGCTCTGATCGGAACAAAGCATGACAAATTAAACTTTATTTCATTTTCTCCGTAGCTTGAACACTCACTACATTAGGCATAAGAGAGTTAGTTAACGCTGTCCATTTTTAATTATTTTTATTTCACGTTTTTTAAAGTACAATATTATGTTAGTCCACAGCCCCCTACTTGGGGGTGCTGATGCTATGACGAGGGGGCTGCAGCCCCCGCAGCACCCCCCTTCCCACGCTACTGACTATGCTTTTACTATCATTAAAAAAATCCCTACCACATGCATTCAGTGCTTAATTTGTAAAGTGGAAGGTCCCGGAGCGCAGAGGGGGGTGGATCCGGCGACTCAAAACGGGTGTTGGAGGTAACGGAACAAAAAATAAATAAATAAAAAATACACTGCCTACGTAGCTTCTCTGCAGGGGCGGCGCCAGATCATTTTTAACGCATGTGCTGAGGGGGTTCTAGATCATTGACAGGGGGAGCTGCGCAAAACTTGGCCTCTAAATATTTAACATTCAATTATGATTATTAAATTATTATGAATTATGAATTATTATTAAAAGATGTAGGCTATTATTATTAATAATAATAATGTTATTTCAACATAATATCTCGTTATTTCGACATAATATGTGTGCGTGCAACAAGCAAGATGTACATTTGTAAATCCGGTGACGCGTACATGATTTTTATTAATAGGCCTAAACTAGTGTTATCTGACAGTGTCGGCTGCAAAGATGAAGTTGACGATCGCCATAGGCTATCCATAGTGAACGCGCCTATAGAGAGAAATGCACATAATGGATTACATAATCAGTGAGTAGCCTTTTTCTTTTTTTCTTTTTGAATTATTTCGTTTAAGACATTTCAAGCTTTGTGTATTTGATGTATTTCTCATGTCTGTGTGAGGCATACACTGAGTTTCGTTAAGTTATGAGATGCGCTCCAGTTAACGTGCAATGCAAGAGACAGCGGGCGCCTCCATGATTATATTGTCTGTTATATTTGCTTCTTATTCATTAAATCCAGGCAATTGGTTGATAAAAAATTTATTAAAATTAAGAACAATTTATACAAAACGAAATTAACTTAAAGTTTTGTACAAAACAAAACTTAATGAAGTGGTCAAAATCATGTCTGACCCACTCCATGTCTCATATTGAACATCCTATTTTACTCGTGCTGTTCACTTTTCATAATCAACATAAATGGAAAAGAAATAACATTATAATATTTGAACAAATATGAAACATGCGCTTATTTAACGGCTACAACAGTCCCTTATTATGTCGAAATAACAAGATATTAAGTCGAAATAACAATTCAATGTAATGCAAATGCAAACACAAGATTTTTGTAGAACTTCAATGGCGAATAAAGACTAACCAGACAAATAACAACATTGAACACTACACAAACAGTAATTTAATTTTTTTCATTTAGGCAATTCATTTTCCATAGTGACACAGGAGGTGCCGGATCCAATAAAAAAGGTTCCGGATACAACGTCGGAGGTGACGGAACATGTTCCGGCGTGTTCCGGCTCAAATTAAGCCCTCTGCCTATTTTTCTAAACTGCTTCAACAGTGCTGCTCTGTCATCAACATGTTAAGCCCACCCTGACTTTTTTAATCATAGTTAGGACATGCAGAGCAAATAACATTTTTCTAGTGGTATATTCTAGTGGTCTCGAGGGACCGGACTCGAGTACTACATCACTACCACTTAGCTTCACATTCCCCACCTCTTCTTGAGCTAGACAGTCTCTGGATGCCACAATATCTCATGTCAGTAAGCTCGTGACCAGCATCTGCAAAATGTCTGGCCACAGGAGAATGGATATCTATCCTTAGTTCTAGTTCTAGTTCTTTTATTTATAAACACATCTAAAAACAGTCTGAGGACTGACCAAAATGCCGAGTCAGATAAACAGATAAACACAACAGAAAACTAAGTAACACATAATAAATAAGACCATCAACATAATTTAAAAGCTAAAGAAAACAAATTAGTTTTCAAATCCTTATCCTTATTATAGAACTCATGATGCAGATCTTTAATTAATAATTCTAACCAATATATTGTAACTGCACGGACATGTGATGAGATAAATAACAAAAGAGCAAGTGATAGTCTCTCATTTTTATAAATATAATTCAGTTGGTATATCTGTACATGTTAAAGGGCAAGCTGATATTGTGCTGACTATGCCTAGTTTGACCTTTCCTTGCAACGTCCCCGTTCTCATCCCATAACCGAACAAAGCTCTGTGCGTGTCATATTGACGCTAAAGGGTGCCATGTGCGTTCGATGTAGACGTTGCAATAAACCTGTGGACAAGGACCTGGTCTTCAGAGTGTCAAGAGAAATGTTTCCGAGAACAATTTTCTAAACAATTTTCTAAACAATTAGATAAAGATCTAGATATAAGAAAAGATATAATAAAAAGCAGAAAATTGCAGATTTTGGAAGATCTCTAGGGGCCATGAAGTTTTCTTAAGGTGAGAAAAACACATACTGTGAACTGTGTGTTCAGTAAACCACATCCTGTAAAGATGACGTATGTTGCATTGTTTGTGTTGGTGAACGGGTTCTGGGGAACAGGAGCATTGTTGTGTGTACTGCTAAAAATGAAGGAATTAAATGTCTAGAAATGTGGAAATTTGATAAAATGTACAATAAAAAAATGTGTGTGTTGGCAATGCCATTGATGCAAACAGGAAAAGCATTGATGCATGTAAAACCAAACATTGATTTATATTTATGCATTTGGCAGACGCTTTTATCCAAAGCGACTTACATTGCATTTCAAGGTAGACATTGTTGAAGATTTTATTATTTGGAAAATAAGTAATTTAGCTATATTTGTACACTATTATTTCCTCTGTGTGTGACTTACTGCTGGTTTGACTTTTGGGGGCTTAAAGGAAGGCTGATGAAACAGAGAATTCTATTTCAGTAATGTCAAATGGTACACACTATTTCTCAAAATATCTATAGAATGTATTACCATCTTTGGGACAAGGATGTAGGTATATATGTAAAAGCTGGACACTGCTCGAGAGCACCTTTTCTGCAGAGGAGGCGTTCGGCTTTGTTTGTTAATAAGTCTAATATTTCTGGCATCAAAGATCTCTGAAGTCATTTCCCAGGAAAAGAATGAAACCACAACAACATTTTACATTCTAATCAGTTCTAGCTTTCCCTGGGAACTGAACCCATGACCTTGAGAGAGCGCATAGTGAACAAAGACAGGATACGTCTTCAAATGTAATGGTAACACTTTACAATACGGGTGCACTAATATGCATTAATTCATGCTTAACTAATGCACAGATAATCATGTGTTAATGTATGACTCATGAAGAACTAAACCATTAATTAGTGATTACTGCATCAGCAACTAATAAAGATTCTATATGGTTAATAGATTAAGTAATATATGAATTGTTATTAATTAAATGTGTCATAATGTGTTCATTTCTTAATAACACATTTGATTAACTAAAAGTGTAAATTAATGCGTTAATTACCACAATTGGTCAAAGAAATGTACTTCAACTTCCAGTTGTCTGCTTTAATTAATCATTAACTAATGATTTGCAAATGTATCATTATGTTATGACTTTTATGGGTTTTGACGGTTTGCACATGCAGTGAATGTAATGTCGGTGAATGTGTGTGAAGGATGGGTGAGTTGGGCTTCACACAAATATCAGCACACCAGAATCTGAACTCCTGAAGCTGTTACACTGTGTTTAAACTGGACGAGACCAGCTGTCTACACCTGGACATGACAGACCATCGCAAGTCCATTTATCCTTCGTGACAGAACTAGCACAAGAGCTCGGAGTACGTCAGAAATAGAGCGTGATATTAATTTACTGTCTGGGTTTTGTCGTGTAACGTCGCGCCGCATCCAGGTAGCATCACTGATTTTGGACATTCTGTTGTCTTTGTCCAGTCGAGACACAGTGTTATGAAACAGCAGCGCTCGACCGCATGTTCTCAGTGTACCTCGACCTCAAGCTGAACCTGACATATTCCTGTGCGTGAACAACAAGGAACTGGATGCGGAAGTTCATCGGACTGAAATCAAGCTTTCCTGTAGCTCAGTGGTAAGAGCATTGGTTAATAACGCAAGGTTGTGGGTTCGATCCCAGGGGATTGCACATGCCTATGTATAAATGTATAGGATAATGCAATGTAAGTCGCTTTGGATAAAAGTGTCTGCCAAATGCATAAATGTAAATGTAAATCATGGTTGGAAATTGAAATCCATGGCTTAGTGTGGATGTCAAAACTAAAATGGCATATTACTTTATTAGTTAATAGTCATGTGCCTCAACAAGTAAAGTCATGACATAATGATACATTTGCAAATCATTAGCTAATGATTAATTAAAGCAGACAATTTGAAGTTGAAGTACATGACTTCAACCCATTGTGGTAATTAACGCGTTAATTTACACTATTAGTTAATAAAATGTGTTATTATGGAATTAATACATTATGACACATTTAATTAATAACAATTCATATATTACTTAATCTATTAATCATTTAGAATCTTTATTAGTTGCTGATGCAGTAATCATTAATAATGGTTTAGTTCTTCATGAGTCATACATTAACACATCATTATCTGTGCATTAGTTAAGCATGAATTAATGCATATTTGTGCACCTGTATTGTAAAGTGTTACCAATGTAATTGTGTATTTGGCCCATGAAACTTCCAGCTTAGCTGGCATAGAGTGGTGTATTTAGCTTGTATTTAGTGTATTTATTTGCCTCTGCAAGAAATAATAAATTGAGAATGAGGACTGCCCTCAAATCTCTGTATAGTATTGTCCCAGTCTGTTTATTGCTGGAGAGTAAGAATCATTTTGGGGTATCATGAGATAACTGTCTGAAAAAGATAGATTTGTATTTGATATTCCGAAGACTTTACAAAGTCAGCAAAATAGTGGGTTGTGAGAGTGCATGAGCAGGCATTACTGTCCTCTGAGGGCGGAGAGACAGTTCTGGTGTATTGATCAGAAGTAGGCTTGATGTTATCTGAACCGTAGGGCTAGGGGGTACGGAAGTGATCAGCGTAGACCCTGAGATAATGTAATCAAAGACAAGCACATTATACTGCTACCCGACTCTCCTCAATCTATAAAGATAGACCTTTTACAGGAGTTTATTAATATAAATAGAGGAAGTGGCTTGTGACCAAGTTACGTGATCGCGGTAGAAACTACTCAAGAGGTCTTGATGTTATGGAAGAGTTTACCGGGCTGGCAAGTTATATACAGACCAAGAACAGAAACAAAACCAAACTCACTAATATGCTAATAGCACCGAGCACAAAACCACACTGCATTTTCACACGCCCAGAACAACGTCACACAAACCCATCACATTCTTTAGTGAGCGAGTTGTTGGCATCCTCATGCTCTCTCTCCCCTCTGCTCTCCCATCAGCCTTTATCTAATCTTTGATGCAAACCATCGATGTAAACTTAGGGAACCGCCTTTGATTTGGTTTGTTTCCAGATGTGAGGGAATCGGAGACAGTTGGTTCACTCTGAGCACTGAGAGGGAAGTAGATTTTTAACAGCTGAAGACAACATGCACGGGATAAGAAACACTTTCGATCTATCACTCTATGGACTGTTTTTGATTTATCTCTAATGCTCCGGCATAGCAGGCAAGTGAAATATTTATACTTTTGTGTATGTTAGATATGCCAGCAGATATGTATACGTTCACTCACTCTTTTTCTATTATTTGTGCAGGTTTTAAGATTATTGGCCATGATTCAACAGTCATGAAAGGAGGGAATGCCACTTTGTTTTGTCATCTGATGGAGACTGAGGAGAATTTAAATATCGTCTGGCAGAAACAGACAAGAGGAAACCCTGAACAGCACAGCTTCTTTATCATCCACAAAGATGGGAAAACTGAACACAGAAAGGATTACAGGACAAGGTCAAATTTATTGGGAACTTTAAAGAGAATAATGGATCGATTCAGCTTCTGGGAATGTCACTCCAGGATGATGGGATCTACACTTGCATCTTCAACACATTTCCTAGTGGAACAATTGTGACAAACATCAGAGTCACAGTACATGGTAAGACTGCGAATGTTATTCTCTGATTCACTTTGGGTTTCCAAGTTCAACCAAAATGACAAATCTGTCATTTATTAACCCATGTAGTGTAACTGTGTAACTCTCTTTCTTTCACATACACTATTTACATGCAATTACAATGATTGGGGACTGAAGCTTTCAAGCTTTAATAACAGGACACAAAAGCACCATTGTCAGTTTTAGGAAAACATGAAGGGGGAGTAACATGACGACAGGATTTTCAGTTCTTGGAAGAACTGTTCATTGTCATTTAAATGATTCATGAAGATATTTCCCCTCACAAACATGGTGTAAATCAACACTTGGAAAGTCAAATTACATTAAAATAGATAATTCTGTGATCCTGTTACACACCCTTCATGTTTTTCATATCTATCTATCTATCTATCTATCTATCTATCTATCTATCTATCTATCTATCTGTCTCTATCTGCATATCTATCTATCTATCTATCTATCTATCTATCTATCTATCTATCTATCTATCTGTCTATCTATCTATCTATCTGTCTATCTATCTATCTGTCGTTTTGTCGTTCTGTGTATTATCTTTTCCCTACAATTACTACAAAGTTCCTCATGTAA
Organism: Leuciscus waleckii; assembly: GCA_900092035.1. Taxonomy (NCBI): domain Eukaryota; kingdom Metazoa; phylum Chordata; class Actinopteri; order Cypriniformes; family Leuciscidae; genus Leuciscus; species Leuciscus waleckii. The sequence continues at coordinate 78,751 of FLSR01001039.1, forward strand.
TTCTACCATATGGTTTTACAAGATTTGTAATATCGCAAATGAGTCATATAAATCACTGCTATTATATTTTAATGGTGTTTTTGTGTCCTTTTTTGAAGCTTGGAAGTACGGATATTTTTATTTTTGCAAAGGTCCCTTTAGGGGGGGTATGAAAGCTTCAGTCTGCAAAAAAATAAAATAAAGGATTTTCAGTTTTGGATGAACTACTGAATGTAATTCATGAGTATGTTTCATGAGTATATTTCCTCTCACAAACAAGTGTGTGTAGAGCCAAACTTGTAAAAGTGAAATGGCAGTGTTTGTAGTGATGACTCATGGTTCACAATTAATTTATTGTCTTTTAAAATGTAGTTCCTCCTGCGGGGAAAGTAACGGGAAGCACACATGTTTCTGATCATTACGACGTTACTTTGGCATCATGTGTAGCCTCGAATGCCCGTCCTGCAGCAGAAGTGTTGTGGAGATTAGAGCTCTGAATGACTCTCTGAGAACAGAAACCAGCAGCACACAGCACTCAGACGGCACCGTCACTGTTGTGACCAACATACTGGGAGCACCATCTAAACATTTAAACCAGAAGAAGATCCAGTGTGTGGTAAAACACAGCACACTGACAAAGCAGCTTGAACTCGACTATGTGATAAATGTCCACTGTAAGTAACACTGTATACACAGTAAAAGTCATAAGCTAGCATACAAATTAATATAACAGTCAGGGGCATCACTAGGAGGTCTGGGCTCCTGTATATCACATTTGTTTGTTGGTGGAGGTGGAATGCAGGGGAATGTTTTACTCCTATAAAAACATTAATCACAGTTTTTGGCCTAACTAATGATTATACTTGGACAGAAGTGTAACTGGGTCAGTACAAGGTCAGGCTGTCCTCCTGTAACTAAGAATACCTAAATTTCAACGCCACATGAACAATGTTTATGATAAGCCAATATTATTATTATTTTCAATTCTCTTAGATCCTCCAGAAGTGGTGAAGATAATCCCTGATGATCCAACAGAGGCTGATGAATATCTCTGTTTAGTGGATTGTAACCCAACACCGACTAGCTACATCTGGATCAGGTAATGAAGTCCTTAGTTCTTTGATTTCTACACTTTTCAGAAACATTCAGGCTCTGTCCACACTAGTGCATTTTCGTTTTAACACAGCGTTTTTAAACTGAAAACAATCCTCGTTCATACTGGTGTTTCCACTGCGTTTCAGAAAAGATCTCCATCCACACTACATGACCGAAAACGCATGTCATTCATGCTCACTGGTATGAATACCAAAGCTGACGTAATAATAAATAAATAAATATACAAAGAAATGTAAAAAAAAAAAAAAATACATAAATGAAAACATAAATAAATATACAAAGAAATGTAAAAAAAAGTATTTATATTTTTATTTCCTTATTTACGTATAATTGTATTTTTACCACATTTATTTTATATTTTAATGTATTTATTTATTGAAGAGTAGCTAGGAATCACCATTCCTTAAAATTAGTCCATATGTGGTGCTCAGACACTGGCCAATTTGGCTACTACATTTTTTAAGTTACCGGCCATTCAGAACTTCTACTATAGCCAAAAAAAGAAATTAACCAGATTAACTACGTCACCGCTTATATATAATGGATTTCATACATTAATTTCGTATTCAAAGAAAATCCTGCCATCCATCCATCTCCTCCCTTCCTCTTTCAAGTTTCCAGATTATTGCCTTTTACCATTTTACATCATCACATGTATACTGTAAGTCTTGAGACATTAGAAAATGCGGGGCAGTCTGGTTGAGGAACGACCCCTCCCTGAGAAGACAAAGGACGTTTCTGGAAATTAACATTTTAACTCTCTCTTGAGAAACTAGCATCCCCATCCAAGACGAAATCACCCAAAAATCTATATGGTTTAATGTGAACAATTATCTTACAACACTATACATGTCTGGTATCATTTGAAATGTCTCAGTGCGACTGGTACAAAGGTCTCATCCCCAAATAGTCAAACATGAGGTAATACACAGTTTTTAAGAGTTTAGAGATATCTTACTTACAGAGGAGGTTGGGTCTTCCATGCAAATGGCATCCTGCCATCAAAAGGTGTAAACTCTGGTGGAGACAGTGATTCATGCAAATTCCCATCGTTAGCACATGTGAAAAGAAGTTTCTGTCTCGGTCTGAGTACTTAAAGAAATGCCACAAGAGGCTCAGCGCGATTTTGTAGTTCAAATCAGCCCGTAATGCTGGACGTCTTCAGACATTCAGCATTATGTATTTTTCTAATGTCAGGTTTGCATTTTTCTCTTTATTCCAGAGCATCTGATGTTTTGTATTTATTATCTTTGAACTGATTATGTAATTGGCATGATACATTAACCTGACCATTAATAAATTGTTATATTTGGATTTATTCTGACTTTGAAATTATTAACTTTAGTAGATTACGTTTCCGCAAATCTGCGTCCAGGCTTAAGTACATACTACAGTAGATCCCAGTGTAGATGGAGCGGAGGCTCATCCGGTGGGATTCTAGATTCCTGACTAACTTTTTGACCTGCAGTCGCATTACTATAGGGGGCTAGATAAGAATACTATTGAGGTGATAGCAAGCATTGGAGCGGCATTATCTTAATGTACTAGCCATAACCTCTGGTTATTGTTTTGGGCTTTAACTAAGTTGTCCTATAGGGGACTGAAGGGCTACATGGGTACTTTTTAACAAAAGCAAGCGTGTTGCGACATTGTTGAACTGCTTTAGCCATAACCTCTGATTATCGATCAGACTGGCGAGTTTGTGATCGTGGGCTCGGATAATATGAACGGCCGGTGCGAGGCACCCGAATGAACGAGGATAATAAGAGTAAAGAGTTAAATAGAATAATCAAATGCGTCTCCAAACTATTATATAAATGACCAATAACCAATTGGCATTCTATTGGCATTATACGAAAGAATGCCAATTGGCATTCTTTCGTATAATGTCAGTTTCTCTCATGTGTCTTCATTAACAGAGTGAATGGAAGTACTCCGCATTCTGAAGGCAAGAAACTTTTCATCCCAAAATCATCCTCCGATTTGAATGGTGTGTACATCTGTACAGCATCAACCGAGTATGGAAGTGTGTCAGGTGTGCTCTATGTGGATAACACTGGTGAGTCCTTTAAAATCTTTATATTTTAAAATCTTTATGTTTTTTATTATTATTTTATTCATATTATTCTTCTGTTCTATTTAATTCTAGTCTATACATGTATGCATTTAGGAACAGAAGTAAATCAACACAGAGACAACAATATTCATAGACAAAACTTAAATATGAACCTGACAGTTCTCTTTTTCTCGACCCCTTATTCCATGTTTTGTAGGATCCACTGATGTCTGTTGGGATCTGTTGGGTTTTATCTCCAGCTGTGCCATCCTGGGTTTACTTTGCACATTCTGCACAGTGTCTCGAGTTCAAAAGTTCTACTGAAGTAAAAGTAGATTTTACTAAAGCACTATTAATTAGACATCATCATAGGTCATCTCATGTAATGAATGTGAAGGTTCAACTTACATAGCAAACACATAAATAATTACACACAGCTGAAACCAAAAACACAAACAAGGAGCAGGAAAACTGAACAAGGAAGACATGTGACAAATGAAAACAAACTACAAACTTTATTCAAAAGTCCATGAATAACAAAACTAACAAAAGATAGCAGTTACTGTGGTGTTAATACCCCTTCAAAAGTACACTTTTGTCTGTCTTTTGTCTGTACACTGCTGCTCTGAAATGAGGAGTTTTTATTTTTTTTATCAAATGCAAATGCATGTCACATTTTCCTGGTTAAATGGTAAAACATTACACAAAAAAAGAGAAACCAAATACAATTCTATTTTGTATTTTTACATTATGTAGTGAACGTTCTATTTATCAAAACCAACATAAATCTCGTTAGTTAAAAAAAAAAGTCTTTTTACATTTATTCCAAAATAATAACGACAGTAATTGAAACAATTTATTTTATTTGTGAACTGATGTTCAGCTGTTCTTTTTAATAGTCAGCTTATTCTCAGCAGTTGATAAACGATCACACCGCTGAAGAGTGCATATTAGTACCTCTCTAAGGTTTACATTTTGGATCCAAAAGTGTACATAGTACCTAAATGGTACATATTAGAGGCTTTTGAAAGTATAGCGTCCCAGTGACAGCTAATGAACCGTTTGTTTCTGAGTGTAGCGATGGCTTCTCTGTGCACATGTGAATATTAGATCACTCCAGTTCATGTCTTCCTGACGTCCATGTTCAAATCCCTGTAGTTGCATGAAGTAGATTGAGTGCAACAGGTTTTTAGAAAGTTTTGATCCTGTTGATAATTTAGGCCTATAGGCTATAGAAATTTGCATCAGTAGGCAAATATATTTATAAATAGGCATTAAACTTATTGTTTAACAAAATGTTATAAAGAATGTTTACTGTAAGTTATGTGAGAATAAAATGTTTTAAAAATGTGCCTTAAATGTTGTAACAAGCATTGCCAAACAAGCATTCTGTTTTCAATGAATGACGTACACTCTCAGAAAAAAAGGTACAAAAGCTGTCACTGTGGCGGTACCTTTTCAAAAGGTACACTTTTGTACCTAAAGAGTACATATTAGTCCCTCAAAGGTACATATAAGTACCTCAAAGGTACATATATGTACCTTTGAGGTACTTATATGTACCTTTGAGGGACTAATATGTACTCTATAGGTACAAAAGTGTACCTTTTGTGGTGCACCTCCAGCACTTTTAGGAAGATGGCCCTGAACCTGGTCTTCATCATCCCAAAAGCATGCTCTATAATGGAGCGTGCCCTGGAATGATGGAGATTAAAGCGCTGGGCTCCCACACCTCGTACTGGCCTCTTGAAGGGAGTGGTGAGGGGGAGTACATGTCGGAGACATGGGTACCCTCCGTCTGCTAGGATGAAGTGCCCTGGAGGAGGGTACACTGACCTCCTGCACAGAGGGCTGTAGCGGAGCACTTGTGCGTCATGCACTGACTGGGCCAGCCCACGCAGGTGTCAATGAAGCTGCCCTGATGGTCACAAACAGCCTGCAGGATGATGGACGGGAACATTTTCCTGTTCCTGTAGCATTGACCATCAGGGCCGCTTGGAGGCTTGATGCGGACATGGCAGCCGTCGATTGCTCCTGCAGCTATCAAGAAAGCCCTGTGTCTTGCCAGCCCTGCAAACCCACGGCAAACTGCCTCCAGGCTTCTGGGGTGTTGGGGAACCGAATGACCTGGTGGCGGATGGCCACCACCTCCTCAGTGACTTGGTGGACAATGCGGTGGACAGTGGAACAAGGCATGTTAAACACACGGAGATGACCCTGTATAATGTACCACACGTCAGCCAGAAAAGAAATACCAGGGTCTCTATTGTGGAACTCCATCCGTGTTGCCGTTCTCTTCTCAACAGGTCCAGCAGCACTTTCAGGGCCTCCCTGTTCAGCCGAAAATCAGGTTGTGTGTCCATGCCATTAAAAAACCTGTCCAGCACTGGCACGCTCAGGTTTATCCTGCAGTACAGGGGTCTGGTCTGATTTAGGGAAACAAAGAAAAGAGAAATTGTTTAGAGTTATGACAAAGTAATTGTTGGAAGATATATTGTGATACTTTAGTAAACTACTTTTAGTATTAATGGCACATTGGGAAAATATTACGAGTCATATTTAAAATCTTACTCATGTACAAGTGTTATCTTGCATACTTCATACTTTATCAAGAGTAAAAGTAAAGTTATGTATTCTGCATAAAAAAACCCTCCTTGTCAGGGTTTTTAGATATGATGTTTTTGCATTAATATTACTGCTATGTGTATGTTGCATTTTAATTCTGAATATGTCGAAGATTGTTATATTTAAAGTACTTTACTGTTGAATAGTTTACTATACAACAATGCATCATATTGTAAAAGACCATGTTTGTGTAGTGTTGCTGTCCTGTGTGAGAGAAAAAACGTCTCGGGTTACGACTGTAACCCTTGTTCCCCGAGAAGGGAACGAGACACTGCGTCGTGACATACAGTATATCTGCCATGACACAGTTAGTTTGTTAGTTAGACACTGAGAGATTGTGTGTCCTAATCTCACTCTCTTCTTGATTGACAGCTGTGGTTCAGTTTCACTGTGTCAAATGTGTCCCTTTGTCCTTCAACCAACTATAACTTCTTGGCCTATAACCTTCCACCACCAAATCCTGGAACAGGCGACACTTATTTAAAGAGTTTCGAAGAGGTCAGTTTCATCTCTTACAGCCACTCTTTCTCTGTGGTGTGATGTTTGATTATTTCCTCTCCATCTTATTATAATTTTACATTAAAACTATAAACTACGAGCCACTGCTCATTGTGTTCCACATTTAATTTTGAGATCTACTTCAGCTGAAATATACAGATGAGGCCGGTGCTCAGACGTGCAAACCCTGTGATGTTTAAGACAGCATCAAGTCCAGACAGCACCATAGTGTCGGCCCAGGCCCCGGGCCCATTCTGTGGGGAATCCACGTGTGCCGGATGTGGGCTGGATCTGGGCCAACACTATGTTGCTGTCTGGGATATTATGAGCTGTGTTTCAAATCATCCTCAGGCAGAATTCCCTTTATTAATGTCATTAAGTCTATTACATGAGAAAGGACCAAATGGAATTGCTCAATGTGAGATTAAATCATTATATTTTGACTTTATAATTACTTCGACGTGGGTGAAATGACCAGGATATGAGCCATATTCAGTCACAGTAAGGAACGGCATCATGTTAATTCTGCCTGAAAGCAGAGATGCTACTAATTGAATTTAAAGCCATATCATATATTCCTCAACATTGTCACTTAGATGACTTATAAATTTAAATTCAATAAAAAATATTCACAATAAACTCACATCAGACTGTGAAATTGTGTGTAATTAGAATAGGTTTTTAGAATAGCATTTTCTGAGGGCATTTAAAGAAGGCGTTTGATACTGTGAACATTAGGGTGCTCCTTTCAAAGCTCACACTTGTGAGTGTTAAATGTATGTGTCATACATGTTACAGTATGCATCATATTTATCAGACAGGAAGCAAAGTTTATGTTTCGGTAATAGTGTTATATTGGAGTTCCTCAAGGTTCAGTTTTGGGCCCTATTCTGTTCCATTTATATATTCATGATTTTCGGTCTTTTCAGTTAGAGCCATTCATTATTGAAAAACGTCTCGGGTTACGACTGTAACCCTTGTTCCCTGAGAAGGGAATGAGACACTGCGTTGATGACGACATTTGGGGAATGCCCCCAGCGCAGCGCCTCTGAAGCATGAATGAAACTAAGCCAATCGTGATTGGCGTTGCGTCGTGACGTAACGTGTGACGGCACACACGGACGCTGCAAAGGGACGCCGGCACACAACAGAGTTAGGGAAGGCGTGGCGAAGGGATGCAGTGCTTCGTTCCCTTCTCAGGGAACAAGGGTTATAGTCGTAACCCGAGACGTTCCCTTTCGAGGGAACTCGCACTACATCGATACAACACTTTGGGGAACGAGTATCCACTATGCCACAACGAGCCCTGCCTATCCCAGTGTGAAGCTGTCATAGGCACATGTAGGACAAGAGCACGAGAGTGCCTGGTGGAGAAGGAATGTCCAGACTGTAGAATCTGATGAAAGTATGAGGGGTGGCCTATCCTGCTGCATCGCACACTTCTTGGATCGGGGCCCCTGAAAGGAGGGCTCTAGAGGACGCCATGCCTCTGGTTGAATGAGCCCTGACGGCCAAAGGTGAAGTCAAGCTGCGCACCTGATAGGCCATAGAGATAGCCTGAACGATCCAGTTACTGATGGTCTGTTTGGATGCAGGAAGCCCCTTCCTGGGCGACCCAAAACACACCAGCAACTGGTCTGACTCCGCCATGAAGAAGACCTCTGGACATAAATCTTGAGAGCTCTGACAGGGCAGAGCAAATTAAGTCTTTCTTCACCTGCCGTCACGTGAGGTGGAGGATGAAAAGCCTGCAGAACCGTAGGCCGTGCCACATTAGATGGCACTTAGGCACATAGCCCGGCCTGGGATGCAAGATAGCCTTAATTCGCCTGGAGCAAACTCCAGGCACGGGTGAGATATAGAGAGTGCCTGAAGATATCCTACTCTCCTCTTTATTAGTAATGGCTAATAAAAAAAGCTACCTTGAGGGAAAGGTTCTTGGCCTCAGCCAACTCCAGAGGTTTGAAGGGGGCCTCGACCAGCCCTTCGAGACCCACAGCCAGATCCCATGTGGGAACTCTGGTCTGAGTCGCAGGTCTCATCTCCGAGCCCCACGGAGGAACCGTACGACCAGCTGATGTCTCCCCAGAGGCCCATCACCCAGAGGAGCGTGGAAAGCCGCAATGGCAGCCACATACACCTTGAGTGTGAACGAGGTAAGACCAGCCGAGAAGCGATCTTGGAGGAACTCCAGCACTGAAGCCACCGGGCAGTTAACTGGGTCCACCTCACGCTCTCTACACCAAACGGTGAAAACATTCCATTTTAGGCCGTACAATTTCCTCGTGGAAGGAGCTCTAGAGCTGAGTATGGTCTTTACTACTCCTGCTGACAGGCCAGCCTCTCAGTTCTGTGCCCCCTCACGGGCCAGACCCACAGCTTCCCCAGCTCTGGCCGAGGGTGAAATATTGAGCCCTCTGCCTGTGTCAGCAGGTCCCTCCTGATGGGAATATCCCATGGAGGGCCGTCTAGGAGCAATATTATGTCTGAGAACCATACTCGGGCCGGTCACAACGGGGCTACCAGGAGTAGACTGACTCACCACCTCGGGATGAAGTCTCTATTCCCCGGGCCTCAGCCCCTGCCTCGACAGGACGTCTGCTCCCTGATTTTGGTCCCCGGGGACGTACATCGCTCTGAGAGACGACAGTTTCCCCTGGGACCACAGGAGGATCTGATGCACCAGTCTGCATAGAGGGCGAGACCTCAGACCCCCCTGGTGATTTATATAGTCCACCACTGACATGTTGTCTGACCTCACAAGGATGTGGTGACCTTTGAGGTCTGGCAGGAAACTCCTCAGAGCTCGGAATACCGCCAGCATTTCCAGGCAATTTATGTGCCAGGGGAATAATGGTCCTGCCATAGACCTCTCGTAAAGCGGCCGTCCATAACCGCGCCCCAGCCCGTGAGGGAGGCATCTGTCGAAACGGCTTTCCGGCGACATGACGCTCCCAGCACGGGGCCTTGGGACAGAAACCAAGCTTTTTTCCACATAGATAGGGAACGAAGGCATCTGCGCGTAACCCTGATCATGCAAAACAGGTTCCCCCTCAGGGAGAACCCTTGGTTTTCAACCACCACTGCAGGGTCCTCATGTGCAGCGGGCCGAAGGGAATGACGTTGGACACTGCTGCCATGAGCCCTAACACTGAGGACGGTCTCTGAAAGTGTTTTACAGTGATGGCTTGGCCTAGCTTTATCCTGGTCACCGTGACCAGGATGGATTCAATCCATGCAGGAGACAATTGTGCCTGCATCATGACCGAATCCCACACCACTCCCAGGAACGTGGTTCTTTGGGCTGGTGCCAACACACTTTTCTTTGTGTTCAGTCTCAACCCCAAGCTCTGGATGTGGGCAAGGACGACATCTCGATCCCGAGATGCCAGGCCTGGTATGCCTGCAGTACTGCACAGACTGGCACCGGCCCGACCCGCAGCCATGTAAGCCCTGCCCACCAAAGAAGATGTATCACGGCAGGGTTTAGTGGGCAGCACCGGGGTTTTCAGGGATGACGCAACATTGGGGGAAAGATAGCTGGCCAGAGGCTCTTCCACCCGAGGCATCCTCCCATACCCACTCTCTCTCGCCCCAGCAATATTACTGTAGTCTAATACAAGGGATTGGCCAGACGAGAAGAGTGTGGCTTTTTCCATGATTTACACAACTCGTTGTGCAAATCTAGAAAAAAAAAATAGCAAAACCCGGCAATGAGGTTGTTCTCTGCCTTTCATGTGGCCAGCTGATATTTAATCTGTCCACGGCACGAGAAACAACCTCAACCAGCTCCACATATGCAGGGACATGGAGTGGCGAGTCATCTCCAAAATCCCTGCCCTCGATGCTGAGCACAACCACTTCTTTGAAGTAGACAGCTCAAACATTGGGTTCTCCGCTCGTGAGGAAGAAGCAGCTGAGCGGGAGAACATCGGAACTGGCAGAGGATTCCTGAGAAAGTGCCTTAGCAGTCTTAGGATACCCTGTCAAATCCATATGCAAACTCCATGATGAGCGCCGCCAAAGATCTTGTCAAAGATGGCCAAGCGGGAGCGCGGCACTCAGATTGGTGATTTTTCACAATCCCACAAGTGGCTCCCTCGAGAGTTCAGTGCGCGTTTCCTCGGAAGGCAACTATTGCAATACTTTACCAATTGAGTTAAGAGAGAGTCCAAATTATTGAAATATAATTAAAGATAGCTAAAAGCAAATCAAACTTGTAATATCATGTGTATATAAATCATCTTATCTTTGATACCGCCATTATTATCTTCAGCAGTGTTTATGTATGTATTTGTTGATCAGGGGCCCGTTCTTCGTACGTCGCTAACTCAGTTAGCTGGATTTGATTGTTGACGATTTGGCATGATCTTGGATTGTTTGGTTCTTCAAAGCTCATCCTGGGGCCCGTTCTTCGTACGTCGCTAACTCAGTTAGCTGGATTTGATTGTTGACGATTTGGCATGATCTTGGATTGTTTGGTTCTTCGACGCTCATCCTGGACTTGCTGTCATAGCAACAGGTGCGCAAACTTGAACCTGCTCGGGAGCAGGCTTATTTCATGTAAACAGGATTAGACTGCGGCTTCATAAGCGGAGCTGATATGGGAAGTCCAGCGCAGCGCGATAGTGCACTTTCTGAGATGTATATTTTTTTTCGTGACTCGTGAGATTGTCGTTTACATTATAAAATTGTTGGAAACGCACATTTATTTTCGACTTGTCGGAGTCGGGCTTTAACTACAGCACAAACTGTTTGCATTGCCATAAGATTATTTGCGAGTGGCTCTTTCCTTTACACTATTGGAGATGCGGAGAACTTGATGGAAAGTGTCTGTCGTCTCATTCGGAGTTTACCTGGCGCTTTTAGGTTTAAAAAACAGTTTTAGGTTTTTTT
>FLSR01001039.1:90331-100402 GCA_900092035.1 Leuciscus waleckii
GGCGGAAACTAAACTGAAACATAGCGGCTAGCCACCTAAACCGGCTTCATGGTATAGGCCCCGGGTGTTCAAATCTGTGTTTTTTGTTTTTGTTTTTTTAATGTTTCACTGCTCTATGAAGCCCCTCCTTCTGAAAAGCACACTGTACTCTGCTTGGTCGGCTGGAGCTGTGTGTTGTGATTGGTCAAACACCCTTTATTCAGCGCATGAATTATTATAATGAGGAATATTGTGACATGTTTGTTCCAGAAGAAACTCAAGACTACAATGGAGGCGTTTCTCCATTGTAGTTTCTCCACCAAGTCACTGACATATGTGCCAGACAACACTATAAATATAGCTTGATAAACCGAAGCACCAAGAGGAAACGCGAGGAGAACATGCAAGATTAAATAAGTGCTCTAGACTAGATCATCTTCACTGTGGTTTCAGACACAGCTCTGATATCAAGATATGGCTCGGGTCTCTCTTTAATGTACATCTGTGGGATTTTCCACTAGTTTTATCCAGAAGCTGAAAGTTGCACAGCACATCTCTCCTCAGCAAGACACTTGATTTGACGAATCGTTCATGTCTGGAACACAAACACCGCAGGCCGACACACACTCCACTTTAATACTTTTAATTGATTTTCACTGACTGTTGATTGACTTCCCAGCAGAAATCCAATGGAACGCTCATATTTATTCAGTCCTTCATGATGATAAAATATTGGTGACCTTCAATGTGAGCTCTGCGGCGTACAGACACATCATCAAACTGGAAAACCCAACAAAAACCCTAAAGACCGTTGAGATAAAAGAGGTATGTTTCTCTTTAACATTTTATTTTGTGCTAAAATTAATTTAAAGAACACTGCAACCCACAGGAAAATAAGGAAATAAATAAAATATCTAAAACATTAAGTACAAATAAGTTTAAAAAAAAAATTCTGCGTGTTCTGTCATTTTTCATATTTGTTTGTTGGGCCTACAGGGATGCAAAGTAGAAAAATGTCACGTGGAACTGGAATACACGGGTCCCTGTGAAGACCTTAAAATATGGGTACTATAGAATCAGATCTAATACATAGAAGGTGCACAAAACATGCATGACTAAAATAATGCAATAAACATTCATTTGACAACATAAGATGTAACACAATACCCTAATATACATAACTGATGAAAATACTTATTAAAATGAAAAACCATCAAAGTGTCACAGGAATTCTGGGAATGTAATGTACAGTTTTTCACTGTAAATTATAAGATGATTTTGTTCCTTTTTACTTAAAAAAACGGTACAGGTTAAATCTATTACCCAGTTTTCCCAAATACTGGTATCTTACATAGAAATTTAAACTGCCTCAGAGGTCGCTGTATAAAATGATTATTTGAAAGCATAATATTTATCATTATAAATGACTGGAAAGTCATGGAAAACAACATATTATCAACAAATTATGTAAGAAGTCTGTACATGGTAACACACATTCATCATGGTCATTATTGGGGTTGTACAAAGTCAGTATTTTGAACTGTTTTCCAGAACAAATAGCTAGATCTCCTTGAAGCAAGCAAAACAGATATTATTTTGAGAAAGGGAATGAGATGCTGCGTCCTCAGACGCTTCACGTGAGCCGGTGTCTGAAGCATGTGTATTACACGCCAATTCTTATTAGCTCCTGCAGTCAGGTGACGTTACAGGTTATATAAGGCTGCCCAGAGAGAACGGCTTCAGCTTCAGATTGTCTGAAGGAAGACGTTGCCATGCCTGAAGTATGTGTAAGTAAGTACGTGAGAGTGATGAAGCCCAACTCTACACCTGCAACACCAAACATACAAGGAAGGCATATCCATATTACCTCCATAGCAAGAGGTGCAAGCTTCTGGAGAGACAAGTAAGGTAGTAGATTATATCAATAACTCTACATCATCTACAACAGTCTAGCTTTACTGCTAAGGAGACATACAGACGCAGTCAACAGACGATGAGGCACGACACCAACAGCAAAAATCCTGCAACCCTTCCTCTTAAAGTCCCCCTGTAGTCAATCATTTTATCCCTTAAAACTCATCTTTGATCCCAAAATACAAAATAAAAAATCTTCATGTCTTAAAATATCTTGAATGTAACTCGACACCCTTGCCTCATTTAGTATACGCGATTCTATGAATATGCAAATGAGCCCCACCTCCACTCACTCACTCAGCTCAGAGATCCACTGGTTGACGATCACACGTTGATCTGATTGGTTACAAGGTAGTTTGTGACGTCAGAAACACCAGCGATTTCAAAGCGTGTGTTTGAGACCGTCTTTGGTTCACTGCAGTTTTAAGGAGAAAATACTCAGCAATGCTGTCGACTTATGAACTTACACATGGTTTGTCTTAAAGCATATTAAAAACACCACATAGACACATAAACAACATTAAAAGCTGGATTTTCACCACAGGGGGACTTTAATTGCAGCCCAAGGGCATATTTCAAAAACATTCTTCCTCTCCTGAAAGATTTACAAACGTCTCTGTCTCCTCAGGGTCATCACAAGCTCCTACTGGAAACTCCTAACCACTTGAGAGTCTTAAATAATTGGGAGAGTAAGAGTGATTCTTAGCTTTAAGACATTTGATAACTTGCTTTTATTCTTAAGTTTGAAAGTAGGAGTAAATTTCATCCGGCCCTGGTATGACCTGCCAGGAATCGCTCATCCAGTCTACCCTGGGAGATTCCTCTTTCTCCACCGACCAACCTGGGTTTAATTTGGCCGTGGCAGGGGTCATCTCATCAACCATCTCCTCATGTGGCGTCAAGCGAGGAGACGGAGTCACTCGGCATATCCACCGCAACTCCCGTCCTCAGAACTAGATCCGTCCAACAACATGCCCTCTGCCAGACATATTACACTATATAAACCCTAGACATATCACACACAACTCCTGACTGCCCTAACCCTAACCCACGTGCTCAGACACCGGCTCATGAAGCGTTCCAACTGAGGAACGAAAGGGAACCTGAAATAACTTGCTTTTTTCTGTGCTATTTTTTTTTTTTAAAGATAACATCTCAATTTGAACACTGTAAGGAAAAAAATGAAGTTCGGCATAAAGTGAACTGTATGAGTGAGTATCCTATAATTCATCATCTCGTTATACTTGTTGTCTGCTCAGAACATGTGTGTGATTCCTCTTAAATTCTCAGTTCCAGGCAAGTCTGGGTTGGCCACTGGTGTGGGGTGCGTTCTGGCACTTCTGTCCGTGCTTCTCTGCGGCTGCATCACGTGTAAGTGAACAATACAATGACAACAAGGTGGTTCACACCTTTGTACACAGGTATGGGGAGAACCAGCACTATTTTCTTTTCACTGTCATTTTGTTACAACCCTGCATGCCTTTCTTTCTTTTGTGGAACACAAAGGAAGATAATTTGAAGAGCATTGGTTGCCAAAAAGATTTGGTGCCCTTTGACTTCCATTGTATGGACAAAGAACTGTAAACCCTAGTAAGCAGGCCTAAAAAATATTGACAAAAGAAAGGAAGTTAAACTCAAAGCTGGAAAAACATAAAATAACACTTAATTTCAACATTTATTCTCCTTATTCAGTCTGACGCAGAGAGAAACTGGAAGCACTGGAAGAGAGAGAGCTACTCTCTGAGAAAACAAAGGAAATTAACATTTGAACTCTTGCTATATTACCGTCCCCATTCGAGACACGATCACACTTGAGTTGATCACCTCCCAATTTACACATCATTCCCTTCACCCACCCCTACCTGAATTCACCCAAACATCTATATGGTTTAATATGAACAATTATCACACAGTATTATACTCGTTATACATCGTTATGTGTTACTCTTTCGATGCGTACGGCCGTGTGCCAGAAGCTAGTTATTTTTGTCGATAAAGTTTTAAAAATTCATATATTTCTTACACAAACGCATCGCTTCACTTCAAAAGGCCTTTATCAACCCCCGGAACATTTTTTATACAACTCCGATTGTATTCGTCTGAAAGAAGTATGTCATTTACACCTAGGATGGCTTCAGGGAGAGTAAATCATGGGCTAATTTTCATTTTTGGGTGAACTATCCCTTTAAGCACCAACACTTCAAAATAATTATATTTTAAACTAGACCTCTGAGTAATACGGATGCTTCAATCCAAGCTTTATTGTTTATTCATCCGTATTATATTGTTTTTTATTTGTTAAAAACAATTCAATTCTTACCCTTAAATGGGTTTGGGAGTTTTTTGTAAGTCCTAATTCGGGGGAACAGACACAGTCTCTATATGATGATATCTAGGTGAAAGAGTCTCTATGTGATGGGATTTATCTGACCTCAGTGACGTGAGACAGCTAGCAGACGGTTGGTTTAGCCAGTCTGTCTGCTTCTGACCTGAGCCCTAGTTAGTCAAGGTTCAACACTACATAGTCTAGTAGGTATTTAATGTTAGTACATAGTAGCTAATGCCACCTAATGTGAAATGTGACCAAATGCTTTATGATAACTGTCGTACTCGTGCTCTTCCAGGCCAGATGCTGCGGTGGGTCCGTGGCTCGAAGCGTGGCGCGTGTGTGCGAGTGTTGCTGGTGTATCCCGCAGTGGACGGTGTGTTTCAGCGCACTGTGATGCTCCTGGCTCAATCCCTGCAGAGTCGCGCTGGCGTAACGGTGGTCATCGACATGTGGGACAGAGGAAGCCTAGCGGAACAAGGCCCGCTGCGCTGGATCAACACACAGGCCGAGCTCGCAGACAAGGTCCTCATCATCACACCGCCTCAGACCGGTACCAAACTCACTGTTCTCCTCTCAGCACCTGTCAAATGTGCAGCAGATTTTGTGGGGAATTACGAAAAATTACAAGCAACTAACCCAATAGTAAGTACTAGGGCTGCCCCCTAATAGAAGAGGCTTAGTCGACCTAAATTTGATCAGTCGTTTAGTAGCAGAATCACGCAGGCTTGTAACGGACAGATAGTTAACGGAAGGAAATCCAAACATTCGCTATATCAAGCGTAGCGTTAGCTCTGACAGGTCACGCTAGTCAAGCTCACATCAGCTGACTCTCAGCTGATCCACATCTACCTATAGGAATGCGACGCCTATCACCGTATACATATATAAGCTCCTTCAGTATTATCAGCAGCTATCGCGTTTCTCAGGAGCTGATTACCCTCCTCCCTCCCCAGCTCCTCCTCTCACCCAGTCAGGATCTGGCATTCTGATTCCCCTGAATCAGAATAAACTCTCGAATTATGTTGTACTTTAAAATCTTGAATTAAATATATTTGCAAACATTCATGTTGGTTCTGTTGGGTTTACCCCAAGGGGGGTTATTGCTGCTGTGTGCTAATTGTGTGCAAACTGTGTGCTAATTGTCAATCGTATTTGACGGTAGTGGTCCTGACAGAACATTATTCAACCTCAAATATGGCTTATTACTTGAAATATGTAAGTGCAGTAGCAGCACTTTACAAGTCCGCTCGCTCTAATGCTAACCTAGACAAATGTTATTATTAGACATAACTGTGTGTTTACTGTATGACATACAGCGCCGGTGCAATCACTCGCATTTAACTTAAAATACTCTGTCATTTTTGGTCATACAGATAAGATTAATGCAAACTGTAAAAGGTCTCACAATAAACTCCTAATAACAACAAACAGTTGTGCTTTTGTAAAAAAGAAAATGGCGCTTTCTGTCGATTCGGTCTTGAACTGGAGCGCGTCACATAAATGAACCTCACAGACATGAGTAATACATCTATAGAAAGCGCTGAATTTTTACATTTGAATGAACAGATTACAATGGAAAATAAATATTCTCCGATTATGCGATCCGTATGAAACGTGCATATATGCGTGTCCACTACTGCGGAGATGAAGAGTCAGCATCAACACAGAAAACAGTACCAATAAATGATTACAACGTTTAGACGAGTATATCATTCACATTCATAATCATTGCGTTTGCTGGTGCGCTGTGGCTTTATGTTAGCCTGGTTAAAACCAGACCATTCTCAGTATAACTGAGTTATGGTCTGGCAAAGCTCCATAGACAAATCATTTCCAAAGGGGCGTCACCAACGGACGTCGCTCAAATGCCTCTCGGCGCAATTGGATAGACCTAAAACTCCAAAAACCAATCAGAGCGATCGTCATGTGTAAAGCCATATGCTGCGTCCCAATTCGCCTAAGTTACACTATGCCATAAAAGTATGTACTCTTTTTGTGAAGAAAATGTATTTACTTTTAATGTGTAGCAAAAAAGTAGGCAACTTTTGGACATACTACTTCATCATCTTTATCGGACGGATCTGTCGCGTGCATCCCGTCATGCAAACTGCCCTGTCAATCATCTTGTCACAGTTAAAATCCTCTATTAAAGGAGAGAAATGTAGTAGCATGTTCATCTGCCAGTGGGTCTTTCATGGAGACTGTCCTTATGTGTTTGCAATTTGAATATAATAATGCTGCATTTAAAAGTTGGTGCGCTTCACCAACGGAGTGGACGTCGCTCAAATGCCTCTGGGCACAATTGGATAGGCTAGACCTAAAACCAATCAGAGCGATCGTCATCGTGTAAAGCCCGCCTCAACGTTTCTGATTGGTGCCGCGATTTCCACGGCATGGAAATGGCCTTGGATGAGCTCTTTGCCAGACTACTTGCAGAGCAAATCTAAATTTGCCGGAAGTTGTCTGGGTTTTCCCAGGCTAGCTTTATGTTTGAATTTGAGCGCTGATTAGGCTATACGTATTTTATATAGGCAATTAAAGGCACATTATTATGATTTATGGCTTAATATAAACACGCAAATAGTCTACTAATGGCTTAAATGAACTACTAGTCGACAAGAAAAGTCTTTAGTTGAGGGCAGCGCTAGTAAATACATGTCCTGAGTTCATTTTACCAAGTACTTATTTGTATGAGACTTTAACTAAGACACCTTAAAATAAAGAGTAACCAATGATTCTCAATGTGAAGCAGATGAATATAAACAGTCCTGTAAATTATATGGGGACATATTTTCTGAGAGTGACCCATTTTTTGTGTCTCAATATTAGGCAATTATTGATAAACTCATATTGAAAGCACACTTCTTTTCTTCTTTGAATGCTTCTCTTTGCAGATGACCTTAAATCAAACCTAGTTCCCAGCGTGAGCGATGACATGGTTTCAGCTTCGGCCAGCAGTCTCTTCGCCCTGACCCTTAACCTGGTGTCCAGCGCTGCCCGTGATCCGCTCGGCCGGGACAAGTTCTGGGTCGTCAATCTGAGGCCGAGGACCCGAGCGTTCGACCCGAGCTGAGAGGATTCAGGAGATTCCTTCTGCCCCGAGACTCAGAGAAGCTCCATCAGAAGCTCCAGTCCTGCTTCAGCTCCTTCACCTTCAGAAACGCCTTCAAGAAGATGGAGATCCACACAGACCTCCTAACCTGTGCCCAAGACGACAGCCGGGACCCAACACCTGCATAATCTCCTGACATTATATGTGCCTTTATGTAAATTTTTCATCATGAAAGATGCTTCCTTCCAGCAGACCTCAGTTCCAGCTCTGATCAAACTCACTGAGCAACTTCTTCACTGGTTCAGCTGTTTTCAAAACATTGTGTCTTGGTTATGCAAACGTTTAGGGAACATTCTGTTTTGTGAATGGAATAGAGGAGCCTAATGGTGCCCGACTGAAGGTTGTTATTGGTCTCTACTAGAACAGGTTTTCCTGCTTGAATGTTGAATACTTTCCCCATATTCTCCATTGTTGCAGCCCCTCTCTTCCCAGTCTGTCAACCAGGCCCCGCCCCTTTATTCTAAGTATGAATTATTTAAATGAGGAATATTGTGACGTGTTCGTTCCCAGAAGAAACGTCACACTTACGTATGTAACCCTCGATCCCTGAAGGAGGGAACGGCAGACGTATTTGGGATCACTTCAGGGAGCCCTATCATCTTTGAGTGTCTACAGAACGAGCCAATGAACGTTGGCGTGTGTGAATTGCGTCACGTGCCCCGCCCGGCAGCGCCGATATAAACATGGAAGTGGTCAAGATTGGCTCGTTCTGTAGACACTGAAGATGATAGGGCTCCCTGAAGTGATCCCAAATACGTCGGCACATCGATGTAACGTCGAACGTGAGCGACTGAAACCCCTTGGGGTTAGGACTAGGGTTAGACTGGACCTGAATATGAGACTGGACCCTAACCTCCATAGTTCAGAAACACTGACACTGATATAGAGAAGAACTCCCGCTGGAGGAACCTTTATTTTTAGGAGAACGTTACACATCAGTGGACAGACCACGACTCAAAGGTCAAAGGTCCCGGCTGCTAACCTGAACAAACACTGACTCAGCTGAACATCCGTGCTCTTTGGGTTCAGGATTTGTTTAGATTTCGACAGACAATTTTATCTGAAGTGATTTGCTCGGGGTGATAGTTCATCAGGGCTAGATTTGGCCCGTGATGGCATGATGAAATCAATACAATAAGCATTTATTATACTCAAAAAAATATATAATCTTCCTCAGTATTTCTGTCTTGTTTTCCAGCACTTAAACATTCTTAAAATCAAGATACATTTACTGGAGAAGCAAAATGACAGAAGATATTAAGACAAAGAGTTTATATTGAAAACAAGAACAAAAATCTGCTGGGGTCAGAAAAATGTACTTAATTCAAAGGGAAATGAAGATTATTTTCCTAACGTCACTGACACATTTATTCTGTCTCGTTTAAGCATAAACTCTGATTTTGATAAAGATTTCAGCATACGAGACCTTCATCACATCCTTCCAGAAGCAGCCGAAGACACGCCTCTTCCACAATCACTCAGCCAATCACTCGCTCACTCATTGCTGGCTCTGAGACAAACGGCTCATATTGGCTTTGGATGAAAGCCTCTGCTAAATGATGACATGTACATCTAAAAATAAAATAAAGTGTAACCCTAGAAAGAGATTATGTTTTTGATGATTTCATAATGTAATCAATTTCTCATAAAACAACATTATGCAACAATGTTATTACATGATACTCGATATTTATATAACATTCTAAATATTTAACTCATTCTATAATGTAGTGCTTTACTAACTAAGAGTAGTCATAGTAAGTAATAATGAAGTAAACATTATTACACCGTTCACAATTTTATTGGTTTTTGTTCTTGTTGAGAAAATGAAAAGTACATTTGAAATGACATTTTATGCAATTATAATTATGATGAGATTCTGCAAAAGCTGTTCAGTTCCAGAACTGTTCGGGGGAAATTTAAATAGCAACTTATTTTAAAGATAAATCCCTTTTAAATAAGTATCTTTTAATAAACATGTCTTTTGTAAGAAGCAGTGGGTTCAGGGAATGGCTCTGACCATTGACATTAGGAATAATACAAAACAATACTTACTTTTTATGAAAAACTCCCACTGGAATATGAAATAGTCTTATTTTCGACAGGCATGTTTTGTCCGAGTCTTTAGTTAAGCAGTGATGTGCTTCCCCAGGGTCCTCAGCAGGAGCGCCGGTTCACCAGACGAAGGCGGCTCGTTCTCGGAGCATCCGCACACCGAAGCGCTGCCACTCACGCTGGTGGATCCACAGCTCCTGTGTGGTGTCCAAACACGCCAGAACCGAGCCACCCTTCCACGCCGTCACACGCGCATCAGTGTCCTGAGGAGAGGCACAGCGCAGGGCATTATGGGTAGGGTTCGCATCAGGCCCTTAATAACTACAGGCCACAAAGATACGATCAGCCTCGTGTGAGGGACGCCCATCTGACATTTAACATCCTTTACGAACACCCAATTTATTCACTGAAAAGTGAATGTTATAGTGTTGTCAAAAGTACCGACTTCGGTTCCAAGTCGGTACTGAAATTTAAATAATGTGAGGCTTTGAGCGCTGTCGAGTGGAATCATAAACACCTCTGATTGGCCGTTGTGTTCACAAGCTCATCATATATGTCTGTGATTGGCTACAATGATCAGCGCTTCAAAAACATGTTGTAAATATACATCAATGAGGCTCTCCAGCGAGCGCTTACACACACACACACACACACACACACACACACACACACACACACACAC
>FLSR01001039.1:102721-138464 GCA_900092035.1 Leuciscus waleckii
ATAAATAGTCCGTGAAACGCCCACAAGTTAATATTCATCGATTGCGAAATCATGGCAAACACAGAGAGGAAAACCAAGAAACGTAACTTCACTCACTCAATGTGAAGTAGAAATTATCGTTGGCGAGGTGGAAAAGGGGAGTAAAATGTTGTTTGGAGGGCACAGTGTGGGCATTACTAATGCCAAAAAGGCACTTGAGTGGCAAAAGTTTGCAGACGCCGTTAATGCTGCAGCCTCACAACCTCGGACTGTGGCCGAAATAAAAAAGAAATGGTCGGACATCAAAGTCGATGCCAAAAAGCTTCTAGCGCTCCATCGCCAGAGTGTGTCTACCACGGGTGGGGGAAAGGGGACACCGGAGCTGACCCCTCTTGATGAGAGACTGGCGGCAATTATTGGGGAACCCCTATTAAGTGGAGTGGTGACTGAGGCGGAGAGGGACACTGACGCGCTAGATGCACACGTGCACTTTCACACACTTTCACGTGTTTCTTCCATCTACCGACGGTGTCGCCATTTCTCATTTCACCCGCTGTGTGCGTACGCCTGGGTCAGAGTTTGCGTAAGGACCGCACATTTTCCCGTCAAGTTTGCTTTTTATAAATACCAATTATTGCGTAGAGAACGGCGTACGCCTTCTTTTGGGCGTACGCAACGTTTATAAATGAGGCCCCAGGTCACCGTAATGTCCACTGACGTTTGGTGACCTCTGCCCTCCGCCAAGAGTGATGATTTAAAATCATCTATGTCGACCCCATGGAGTGGAGCTCGATGGGTGCGGACAGACCTCTTTCCCCTGGTCAGTCTGGTTCCAACAATCTT
Source organism: Leuciscus waleckii (assembly GCA_900092035.1). Lineage (NCBI taxonomy): Eukaryota > Metazoa > Chordata > Actinopteri > Cypriniformes > Leuciscidae > Leuciscus > Leuciscus waleckii. The sequence continues at coordinate 103,544 of FLSR01001039.1, forward strand.
CAGCCAGCTTTTGTCATTTTCCCTGGCGTCTTCCTCCCCGCATCCGAGGACAGCCAAGTAACACAAATTCACATGCAAAATACCAATGGGCCAAAAGCACCAGACCCCCTGACGGTCACTGAATCTAACAGAAAGACTGTTAAAGACATTGGCATTTGGCAAATCTATCAATTAAAAGGATATATATTTACTTTCTTGACCTTTAAAGGCTTGTTCTCTCCAAGGACTCTATCACTCTAATTCTATTAGAATAGGGAAGTCTACACCGCAGCTGTAACGATAGTGAAGCTCATGAAGTCCATGGAAACCCATATTGGAGTCACTTTCAACCCTTAATAAGCCACATTAGTTCATTGGTGTGGAAGCAAAGTGTGATTGCTGTGAACATGCCTTTATGAATGTATGTGTATGTGTGTGTATACATATATATACACTCTCTCTCACACACACACACACACACACTCTCCCCCCTCTGCTTGGAAGATTTACCAACCAAGGTTATATGTAGATGAAATGTTAAATACTGTAATAAAAATGCACTCACCCCTCATGTTTTCCAGCCTAATTTTGAAAGTGTTGCTGTTTTCATGCAATGAAAGCATACAGTGACCAAGTTTAACAAATGACCAAAAAACAAGTAGTCTAGAATTGTGCATATTCCACTTCTTTTGAATATATTTTCTGAGAGACTGAAATTTAAAGGGATACTCTACACCCAAAAAACGTCTTAATTTACTCAACTCCAAACCTGTTTGACTTTATTTGTAGAACCGAAAAGATTCAATGGAAGTCAATGGGGTCCAACGTTGTAGACATTTTGTTCCACAGATTAATATTTACTGACTGCTTATAATAGGTAATCTCAATGTGGTGTGAGATTTAAGGTTTTATCTTTTTATTTTCATGTAAAGCACTTTGGGCAACCCGGCTATATAAATAAACGAAAGAAAGAAAATCATACAGGTTTGGAATGGCATGAGGCTGATTAAATAATGACAGAATATTCGTAAAAAATGTACAGGCTTATGTTTGTGATTTTATTTGTGCTTTGTGTTGATTAAAAATAAGGTTTTGACTGGTTTCCTGCAGCGTTTTTGTCCTCTGACGTTACTTTCTTGACCTTTAAAGGCTTGTTCTCTCCAAGGACTCTATCACTCTAATTCTATTAGAATAGGGAAGTCTACACCGCAGCTGTAACGATAACGAAACCCATGAACTATATTGGAGTCACTTTCGACCCTTATAATAAACCACATTAGTTCATTGGTGTGGAAGCAAAGTGTGATTGCTGTGAACAAGCCTTTATGAATGTGTGTATATATGTATGTGTGTGTGTGTGTGTGTGCGCACACACACACACACACACACACACACCTACCTCTGCTTGGAAGATTTACCAACCAAGGTTATATGTAGATAAAATGTTAAATACTGTAATACAAATGCACTCACCCCTCATGTTTTCCAGCATAATTTTGAAGGTGTTCCTGCTTTCATGCAATGAAAGCATACAATGACCAAGTTTAACAAATTACCAAAAAACAAGTTGTCTATAATTGTGCATATCCCACTTCTTTTGAATAGATTTTCTGAGAGACTGAAATTTAAAGGGATAGTCTACACCCAAAAAACGTCTTAATTTACACAACTCCAAACCTGTTTGACTTTATTCTGTAGAACCGAAAAGATTCAATGGAAGTCAATGGGGTCCAACGTTGTAGACATTTTGTTCCACAGATTAATATTTACTGACTGCTTATAATAGGTAATCTCAATGTGGTGTGGATTTAAGGTTTTATCTTTTTCATTTTCATGTAAAGCACTTTGGGCAACCTCGGCTATATAAATAAACGAAAGAAATAAAATCATACAGGTTTGGAATGGCATGAGGCTGATTAAATAATGACAGAATATTCGTAAAAAATGTACAGGCTTATGTTTGTGATTTATTTGTGCTTTGTGTTGATTAAAAATAAGGTTTTGACTGGTTTCCTGCAGCGTTTTTGTCCTCTGACTGGAATCTCGCTGTGGGCTGTTCCTGTCACACTGCGGCCGCTCTGAACATGTTTAACCACAGACACGATAATGTGTTTTCTTATAAAAGCATTTGAGGGTTTTAGATGAATTCATCTTTACCATAAGAGTTCACAATGACTAGCCCTTGGGTGTGTTCTCAATTAAGTTCAGCCAAAAAAAACATGTTTACTGAAATGATCAAATCAACTTCTTTGATAACCACATGATCTCTTCGGCGGAGGTCTGACTTCCGTCTGAAACCTTGCAAACCAAATGTGAAATTACAGAGAAAAGGAGCATAAACACATCAAAGTTTTGACACCAAACGTAAATTTGTCCATGTGTCAAAAACTAAACCTCATATAAAAGAGCTCAGTTCTGTTCAACTTTCAGTGCAAGACTGTCACACCTCAAATACTCTTGCGTTTTTCCGAGGAGCTTGAACAAGGTAACATTTTAACTATCTATTCTTTCATATTGGATGATTTTTTTAATCATGTGTTCCTTTTGTAATGTTAGAGTAATCTCATTGTCTATTATATGTACACATTGTTTTATCAATTTTCTTTCTCAAACAGAGAGAGACGTTTAATAAGAGATGGAGGGTTTGGGACCAGCACTGTTTGGATTATTTTTAGTGTCTTTCACAGTTTCTAAACCGGTAAAGACACTTCATATTTTAATTTCACAACCAGACTGACTTATGCAGTCTCATATTAAGCATGTTTACTTCGAGTAACTATAGTATTTGTGTCCTTACTTTACCCCCCTTTTTTAATAACATTTTAACCAAACTCTTTCTTATTCCCTGTATCATTGTCCATGACAATTTGTATGGCATTTACGTGTCAATCCTTTACCTTTTGTAAACATGTTTAAAGCTTGTCTTAAAGAAGCTTAAACTACTTTTTAATTAACTTTGAACCAATCCATTTAGGGTTTTATTTTCATTACAATTCGATTTTGTTTTATTTCCTTTTTCTATGATATTTTATCTTTGTGTAACTAAAGCACTCTGTATAGTGCACTCTGCACTATACAGATATTGTATCTCTGCACTCTATATTCACAAATAAATTGTGATTTTATTTATTTATTTATTTATTTTTTAAACACTTGCCCTTGGTTTCATAGACAAGGCTTAAGATATAGTCCCAGACTAAAATGCATGTTATGTTTTAACTGAAAGTAACTTGCACTGACGTATATTAAAATGTCACTGCCATGGTTTTGTCTCAAGATTCACAGCAGTAATGTTTTTTTCTAAGGCACGTTTATAAAAGCTACTTAAATGCCCTAATTGAACTAAGGCCTAATCCTGGCTTAATCTACGCCCTGTCTATGAAACCGCACCTTAATCTGATGATTATCTATGTGCAATCCTCTGACAGGTTTGTCTGCATCACCAGCTGGCATTATCCAGTTCTGAATCCTCTGAATCAAATGAGTCGAGCTCTTCGGAGGAGATCACGGTACAGAGAACCACAATAGCGAGAACCACAGTAGCACCCATTGTGCTGAACACCATGAGACCGGACATCCTGGAGGACAACCGGCACCAAACCAGTGACCATACTGCACAGCCGGGCCTTGCGCTGACTACACCTAACCCTGCCAACACGGAGCAAAAGGTTGTGGAATTGGGCCTGGATACAAGCCTCAGTCCTCCTCAGCCGGGGCCGGCTGTGCCGGATCTCGTGTCTCCAGACGTCACCACCCAAGAACTACGATGTTACGTGGTAGATCTCACCAGTCCTGCGCCCAAACCTGCCAGAGGAGATAACGTTTAATTAGCCAGCATGCTTTTATTTACTTGACTTGTCTATTCTTAAGAAATGTGGTGGTGTTTGTAGCAGGCTTACCTTAGTAAGAGGTCGACCAACCTTTTATCCTTTTTCACTGTTCTTAAGTTGCAGTTGCTATCTTCTGAATCACACTACAACTAAAATGGTGTTTTTCATTCAAAAAAATTCATATTATTATTATTATTATTAGTTGAAACAGTATTTAAGAAATATGAAATGGTTATAGGCTATAAAGCAAAAGACAAAGAGGCATCCTGACGCATAGGCTATAAGGGACAAGAGGTTTTTCAGAAACTTTGCAAATTCAAAAAGTAAAAAAATAGTGCAAAATAATATAGTAAAATCACTTAATTTTAACTAATAAAACATTGGGTTATAGAATGATGACATTTGTGAGCTTTTTTTCCACATTTAAAACACGCAACAATTTGGCTATGACTCATAATGGGTTCACTATAAATTAAGATAATTGCACAAATAATTAAAATTTTTCATCTAGAAGATTTAAAAGCATAAATGCAGGTCATATTTTTGATAAAGCACTTTAGTCTCCCATATAGCTAAAAATGGCACTATACTTTTAATATAACTAAGTATAACTGATTCTTGTGGCTAAAGTTGCAACATGTTTAATGCTTGGCTAGTCACTCGCCCCCGGTTTCACAGACAAGACGCTGGTCTCAGACTAAAATGCATGTCTAAACATTACTAAATAATTAGGCTATGAGATAAACTCCAAATTGATGTAATTTTTTTTTATATATATCTTTTTTTTTTTTGGACTAAGTAAACGCCCCTAGTCAATGCTTTTGCTTTCTCTCGCAAAATGTTTACATTCTCCTGAGAAACGTTTGTGTTTTTTGCGATGATTTTGCAAACGCAAACATTTTGCGAGCGAACGCAAAGACATTGCCAAATACTTTTTTCTCCCATCTTGTTTTTTTCTTTCACCATGTCTCTTTAGGGGCCCGGTAGTAGACTTTTCATGACCAGTTTGGGGGGGGGAAAGGCTATGTGTCGGAAATGGCTTCCCGTCTCGAATTTTAAACTCAAAAATATGTTGCGTGATCGGACACTTTTAACTTGACACGTTCTAAAAACTAGACGAAAGAACAAGTCGAAACAACAAGTCTGTCTAGCGGATGTTTGCATAGAAAAACAATGGAAATCTGAACAGTGGAATGCAAAAACGGTTAACGCAGCCCTAACACTACTGTCTGCTGTTAACGTTTCTCATTCAGCTCATAACAACTAACAACTTCTGCTAGCTCACACTGAGAGCAACTGCTCATTCGCTGTATAAGAGGATACAGTTTTAAATCCATTCCTATATTCAGAAATGGGCATAAATGCATGAAAATGTATTTAAATAAAAATGCTAAATACCTCAGTTGAAATGTATCAAAGTAAAATACCAGATACTGTGTAGGGAACGTTTTTTGTAATTTATTTAAATACAAATACAGGATTTTGTATTCGGAAAATAAATACACAAAATACATGACAAATGAATCATTCATTGAAGTATCACTGTCGGGCTGAAATCAAGGACCTATTCTGAACGCAAACAACACTTAGGTGTTCACAACTGCCTAGAAACTTTAGTTTTTATATCACTTACCTCTTCCCCTGCCCAGTAAGAAATCATTTTGTCACCATCATTACTTCTCTAACAATGACATTTATGTTTCAGACATTTATTTTTTCAATACCGTTTAGCATCACCAACTTTTCAAAAAGACTCGCTGTGTCGTCTGTGTGCAAGATGCCAAACAGAAGCCATTTCTATACTTATTTCTGACCAGGTTACACTGCAGCCTATTACTTGTGGTGAACACATGTAAAACTGTGGGAACAATATGTTACTCATAAATGCTTTTCTTAAAACCTGAGGTATCCCATGAGTCATCATGACTCCATTGAGATTTTGTATGGTAGCACTATTTTACTGTTTTCTTACTTGGATTATTCATGATATTGTTTTATTCTCATCTGAATTGCTTCAAACACAAATGCTGTATGCATGTGAATAACTCTCCACTCTGAATCAGTCGTTCAAATCAAGTTATCTCAGATATAGTCATTCAGGTTGAGAAAAGCACACCGTCTCCTATGACTGAAAGCCCGATGATCTTGTGTTTCACCATTCACTGCTGCCAGCAAAACAACACCACATGAATGACCCACCGCCGCAGGAACAGGAGACACTGCAGAGTTATTACAGGATGATGCAACACAATCTGACTGAAAGCGGCTTTGAAACCTGCAATTCATGAAGTGTGGCCACCATTGTTTCTGAGAGCAAGTAAAACTAGTAAAACTAGTCATTTCATTCTCAAAGTCTGTACTACAAATATCAACAATATCTGGAGTCACGCTCAACAAAACGAAAAAATACTGAGCACAAGATTATTTCTAGAAGGAAAACTTTAGGAAAATAAGATTACTTCATTTTTTTTATTAAATTAAATGTGCAATGCGATCACGCAATGTGATCATTTTATTTTATTTTTGTAACACAATGCTTCTTTCTTGCCCAGCATTAACCAATAAATAAGCATTAAATCATTTTAAAATTAACAAAGTTCAGAAATGATGTCCACATTCTTTAAAAAAATATTCTTGATAGATAATGAGGATTTAGAAAATCAAATCAGATTTTAGTAAAAGTTTATCCTCATTGCACTGGATGGATTATCTTTAACATTTGTTATGACACACAATGCATGTGGAAAATTCACAAAATGTGTATGTTGCAAATCTGCGCTAGATCAGTTGGTTTCCATCACAGGAAATTAAAGGCGGGGAAAAAAATCTCATCCAGTTTAATCCAGCAAAAAAAAAAGTAAAGAAGAGAGCAGTTGTACAGACATGGAAGCAGTGAGAGAGAAGAGTTTGTATTTCTATGCACAGTCAGTTCTGTAAAAGCTTAACTGGGAGATGATTGGAGAGCCTAAACATCAGTCGTGGTTCTGCGAGTCGGTCTCTTCTTCTAGCGGCTGCGGTGCAGGCTGTCGGGGGTCAACAGCGGGGGGCGCGATCAGACCCCCGTCCTGTGCCGTGTTGTAGAGCCACAGGTGCTGCACTTCATGCCCAACACGTGGAAGGACACAGTGCAGTGAGCCTGGCAGTCATTGCATATGATCTGTGAACAAACACAAAGTCAAGTTGACTTATTGGGGAAAATCTCTGAAAAATAGGTCACATTTCACAGTAAAATCAAGGAAAAGATAACTGTGGCGCTCTAGCGGTTAATAAACAACACTGCATGAGTCTTGCATTGTAGCCGGAGCTACTTCTCTCCGTTTAAGTAGATGACGAGTCACACAGGAACTGGGACACTCCGCAGCGGTTGACGTCCCGCCCCGGTCTAAAATAGTCCGAATATAAACACTTATTAGGAGAAGACAAAAACACGGTTTGGATGATGTACTCGCTCATTATATACGTTTTAAATTTTGAAGAAAATGTAAGATTGGTGCATCTTAAAATAAACAAATCGTAAAGAAAATGAAGCCAGTTTAATGAAGCCAATGTTAGGGTTATTTAGAATTGTTGCATTGTGACCCACGTTTTTGGGCATTCCCATTATTACTCCCAGATTCTCATTTCTGTAAAATAGTAAAAGTACTATAATTATACTGATTTAATAAAAATAAAAATAAAAGGCAAATTCTATGATGAGGTAAAAATAACAAAATTCTTTCTTTTTTTGCATTATAGAAATGAGAATTGGGAAACAAGAGAAAATTGTTCTGAAAACAGTAAAAATCATATTGGTCCTACAAGGTGCAATTTTATAATGCAATACAATATAAATATATATAATTATAAATATACCCAATTTAAGTAAAACCACATAAGATTTTCTCCAGTAACTAAAACTAGAACTTTTTTAAATTATTTTCGTTCATTGAAATACAGCTTGAAAAATATATATTAATAATAATAATAAAGAAATAAAGATAGAAATGTTGCCTTCGAAACAAATTAAGTTTAAGTTGGAGTACTAAAATTACTAAAAACTAAACTGAAAATAAATTAAAGCTAAATAGAATAAAAAAAAACTAATAAAAATGACAAGCACTAAAATTAAAATTAAAACAAAACAAAACATAAAAAGCAAATAATATTAATTAAAAAAATTAACTGAATTAAAAAACTAAATTAATAAAATAATTATATTGAGGTTCACACTGAAATGACCAAAGTAGATTTCTCCAATCTGAGCTGTCATCATTTTACAACCGCAGGGTATACGAGTACATCTTACAGTTTCATTAACCATTATTCCTGTGTTTGCATTGCTCCTCATTTGCATGTCCATTTGGATAAAGTGTCTGCTCAGTGAATGCATGCAAATGAAGGCTCTGTTACCTTTACTGTAGTGTCCTGGTACTCAGTGGGCATGGGAGTCTGGGCAATCTCCTTATCTCTCTGTTCCCAGAACTGCTTCATGTTGAAGGCAGAGTGCATACACAGGGGACAGCGGTAAGCACTGTGGGACAGACCGCCAGATGTAAGCACATCACTCCACTGTTGAACATTATCCTATACAAGCTGACTGATTCATTGAGTGCAATGAGTGCAGCTCAGAGAGGCTGATATTGTATATGGCTGAGACACTTATTAAGTTATAGAAATGTCACTATGAATATATGCAAAATTAGCAGTGAGCCATAAGAAGACATTAATACAATAGTCAGAAAACAACAACATTCCTTACCCAGTTCTGCACATGTCATCAAAGCATGTTCTGCAAGCAAAAAGATAGTGTTTTTACATCAAATCACATTCATTTGATAGGGCACCAGATGATACACACACAGAGACTTTAAATATTTTATAGAAATCAACATTTTTTTCTAATATATAGTGGCCATCACTTGTGTTCAAACCTTTAACTGGTAAAAGCCTAAATTCAACCATATAAAGCGATCAAGTCTCTTCAGAAAATTGACTAAACTGCTCAATTCATATGGATTAATTTTACAATCTCTTTATGAACTTTTTGAATTGTCAAAGTGGTAGCTGTGTAGCTGTCAATGGAGAGACAGAAAGCTTTCAAGATTTCATCAAAAAGATCTTCATGAGTGTTCTGAAGATAAACCAAAGTCTTACGGGTTTGGCATTTGCATATGAATGAAGTCAATGGAAGGAAAACGTGTAGTATGACCGCCTCTTAACACACACTCACTTGTGTAGCAGATGCCCGCACGAGAGCACATGAGCCCCTATTCTGGACGTGTGGATGTCCTCCATACACACGGGGCAGTTCTGCCTAGACACGTTCTCAACACACTGAAACCACAGGCCTGCTTAATATTTCGCTAACAACAACAAAATGATCAAGGAACGTACAAGAATTTGAAGACTTTTCATACCTTGTGATTATCTTTTAGATCAGTGGCTAAACATAAATTGCACTTTGTACAATGCAAGTATTTCTCTCTTGGGCCAATTCTGAAAGTAACAGAGGAGGAGAAGGAGGTCAATGAGAGTTTTATTAAAAGAATTACAAATGTATTGCTTCGGTTGAATAATGAAGGCACCTCTTATTTGTTTTGCATGAAAGTGGATGCTAAATTGATAAATGTAAATGTCATGCAAACCTGCATATCCCGCAGGGCTGGCAGTGGTACTGCTTCTTGTCTTTGTCAAATAGATGACAGATGTCACAGTAATACTCCCCGAACTGCACTTCACATTCTTTACATGTCTGTTGAGCCTGATGAACACAGAATGAGCAAGAGTTTTAATGTTATCAAAGCTGAAAAGCCAAAAAAAAGAGTAAGAAATCATATTTGGCATTAAGAAAAAGCCTTTTTAGAGGACCATTAAAATGTTTTGCATTTAGACAATGTAATGATTTATACAACAAATAGAATCATGATGTGTAATTATTTATTTTGCATTACAGGAAGATTTTATTAGATGATGACTAGTATTGCGTGTGATATATACACTGCCGTTCAAAAGTTTGGGATCTGTAAAATATTTATTTTTAAAAGTCTCTTATGGCCAACAAGGCTGCATGTATTTGACAAAAAATACAGTAAAAAAGCAGTAATATTGTGAAATATTAATACAATTTTCTATTTGAATATATTTAAAAATGTAATTTATTCCTGTAAATGCAAAGCTGTATTTTCAGCATCATTACTCCGTCTTCAGTGTCACATGATCCTTCAGAAATCATTCTAATATGCGGATTATTATTATTATCAATGTTGAAAACAGTTGTGTCCAATTTCTTCCAGTATGCTTTGATTAATATAAAGTTGAAAAGAACGGCATTTATTCGAAATAGAATCTTTTGTAACATTATAAATGCTGTTCTGCCATTTGTGATCAATTCAATGCATCCATGCTGAATAAATGTATTAAATGATTCTTTTTTTTGCGTTTGTGGTTAAGTAATACCCAGACATCTTGACATATTTTGTGAGATTCACCCCAGCAAATGTTATGATGTGTTAAGAAGCAAGCTTAAATATGACTTTACCTCTTGAATAGTATTGCACGATGCGCATTTGACCTCTCGGACCTTAAATCGGTCCATTTGATGGTTCTCTTCATCATCATGACAGAGTCTGCAAACATAAAACTTCCCACAGCAGGGCGCCTGCAGAAACACACCACAAATATAATAACCCATCACCATCAATGCACATACATCAGTCCGCATATATTACAGCAAACACTCCCAGCATATTGACTGACATCAGAATATTGTAAGTGCAAATGCATAACAAAAACCCTAAACTGCTACTTCTTAGACCATTCCGAGCAAAGCAACAAGTCTAAACTAACATATATCTTATTTGTTGCATTTAAACCAACAATAATTCGATTTTACTTCATAAAACAATCTTATATTCCAGCTCAAAAGTAGTCAATGGGTGTTAGGTGATGTATATCCCATACAGTTAGCTCTATGCTAATAAGACTTGTTTCAATCACACGCTACCGTGCGACCAAGGAAAGTATTTACCAAAACAATCGGCAAGCATATATGAAATACAACGTATACACGTAATGAAATGTCGCTCACTTTTAACAAGCAGCTGCGAACATAGTGCACACATCCAACTTCAGTGGCGGCCATGTTTCGTTCAAATACGAGAAAACTTTATTTAACAGTCCGTTATGTATCACGTGTTTATCCCGCGTTCGCGTTATAATGTCCTTCGTAAAACATATTAATCTAAAAAGAAATAAAAGATTAGCTTTGCCTTTTATACAAACTTTTTATAAGTTGATTTGAAAATTATTTTCTGTCCGATAAATTTTTTATGATTTTTACATGACACGGGACAAGCTTTGATTGTGAACAATCGGCATTTTTGAAGATTACCAGTAGGAGTACATGTAAAGTGAAATAGTCTTATAATGAAATGAAATGATGTAGAATTACTTCATATTTCGTGTCCAATTTATAATCAATATACTGTATGTTTATAATCACAGGTAAGTTGTCACAAGGGCGGCTTATATCTCAGGGTTTTGAGTCAAACATCCAGCTAAAACAAATTTTAATTACTTAAACATTTGGTTCTAATTTACCGTCTTATTTCTGTAACAGCATTTTGAAACAAACATTCTGCCCTGTAGCCTGCTCTTATAATAATAGATTTGTATTATTAATATTGTCCCTTTGTTTTTATATAAAATCACCATGCAAATAACATTTGGTGGGTAAATCCTTTATTAAAGCTGCAAATAAAAATCAGACCCATTTGTGTGTGGGTTTGTCACAAACTGAGCACAGTGACAGACGGTGTCCGCATCTGCCCCTCCAAGATTAAAAACCTGCCAAATGTCTTTCCTGAAATGATTGCTTAATCTAATCTACTGTGGGTTTAAGTCCTTAAGAGTCTATAAACAACTGAACATATAAGTATATTCATGTTATATCTGAATATATGATTTATTAAGCTCTGCTTTTGGACTTGATGTTGTAAAACTTGCTAACATGCTCAGTTTGATTTGTTTCTCTCTCTCAGATGCCCTTGAGATCTGGAGGGATTGTGGATGTGTTTGATGGCACTATTATTTGTTATACAGGATTATTTTGTGTGTTGATTCTTTGTTACATCCTGCTAGACTTTTATATGGAAAAATCAGTTTCATAAAGAGATATAATAAGAATAAAATCAAATCGAACAAAATACAATTGAATGGATTATTTCTACAGAAGAGAATATCTTAGGTGTGAATGATGGTAAATATATTAACGCAAGTTACTGAATAAATGCAAATTCATTCTTTTATATATTTCCTTTTATTATTCTAAGAACAATATAGCAATTAGGAAAAAGTCATAAACATCATGTGATTATACAAAACTCATGTCAAGTATGTCTTCACAACCCTAGAAAGTAATAGGAATAGTTACAGTAACTGAACTTAACTTATTCGTAACTATTGCACATTTTGGCGATTTGCTGGCTATGAATTTGTACAATCTCATTCATAGATCTCATGACGGTTAGGTTTAGGGTGGGGTTCTTTCTAAAAAATCCTACTTTTCCATACGAATCACATTGTATGTTTCTCATTAGATAATGTTGAAACCTAAGTCTCGAAGGTCTTAGTGACCCGGTTACCTTAAGTGACTTTGCATTATCCGTCTTGCTCTTTCCAGTGTTTACAACTCTCGATTCATGCCCATCTGAATTTGTTTTGTTCTTGAAAGCAGATAAACACTGCATACATTATTCAAAGAAACTCTTTATTTCATAATCACATTTTCAATCCTGAATTCATCTTCACCAGTCTTATATAAAGTTATACTGTATATATCTTTGATTATTAAAAAGCTCCAAAGAACATTATTTTTTAAAATAGAAACATTTTGTCTCATTATAAATGTCTTTACTGTCACTTTTGATCTATTTAATGTGTCCTTGCAGAATAAAACTATTAATTTATTTCTTTAAATCATATATCTCAAACTTTTAAATTATGTATAATTTTCCACAACATATATTAAGCAGAAAAAAAAAAAAATCAACATTGGTAATAAAGCATATTAGAATGATTTCAGAAGGATCATGTGACAGTTTCCTTCATTCATGAATTCCTTCATGTCCACTTACTTCTGTTTGGCTGCTTGTTTAAATGTTACTATCATTATCCTCTAGTAAATACCTGCTCTATCATTAACTAAAGATGCCCATATTTTAGAAGCAGTTTATAAATAAGCCTTTGAATGTTAAAAGGGGTCTTGTTTGGGTAACTTGATATTCATTCATTGACACATTCATTAGCAAGCGTGTAATTTCAAAGAATTCAAAGCAGGCTTCACCCTCAATCAAAGGCTTAACGGATAATGACATTTAAGTTGAACCCTTAGCTCCTTATAGATGGCATTAGAGGACTGGTGCTTCCTCCTGCCTGTCTCTTTATACTTAAACAGAGTAGGTTTAGTGTCAGTAAAGCTCTGAGATTTACAGGCGCGCTGTACAGTTCCTCCTCTAGGAGGATAGCGGAAGACTGAGAGGATGTTCAGTGATCAGAGAAACCGGAGACAGAGCCTCTTTCCCAACTGCAAACTAGCAACTTCTGAGTCAACAGACAACACCATCCCATTCGCTAAAGGGTGTTTGGTGAAACAGTGGAGCTCTTTAGAGGAACTACAGGCGGATATCTATGATATCTTTGGGGATGTCGACGACGGGGAGGTTGAGAGGTATTCAGAGCCTTCGATATGGTTTACCAGCATATCACCAAGCAGGAATTGCACGCTTAACCTCAACGTTGGAGGAAAGTCCTACCGTATCACCTACAAAATGGCAGCGAGATACCCACAGAGCAGAATTGGCCGTCTGGCCACCTACACTGACCTCAACATGAAGCTGAACCTCTGCGATGACTACGTCGTGAAGGACAACGAATATTTCTTCGACCGAGATCCAGACGTCTTCAACAGCATCTTCAACTTCTACAGGACCGGTGTGCTGTGGATCAAGGACGAGCTCTGTCCGAGGAACTTCTTGGAGGAGATCAACTATTGGGGCCTTCGGATCAAATACTCTCAACGGTGCTGTCGGATCCTGCTCGAGGAGAAGCACGACGAGTTGTGCGAACAGCTCAAAGTTCAGAAGGAACTGGAGGCGGAGGTGGTAATCGAAGAAGACGAGGAGGCATTCGACAGCATGTTTCTCGGTGAGATGCGACGGTCACTTTGGAACTTCGTGGAGAATCCGTTCTCCTCGGTCCCGGCGAAACTCATGGCAGTCGCCTCGAGTATGTTTGTGCTGGTGTCGCTGGTTACGATGACTCTGTCTACGGTGGAAGAAATGGAGAACATGGCATCTACTAACCAGTTTAGTGGCAAGACATTCGGAGAGTTTGTAGAGACTCTGTGCATAACCTTCTTCACCACTGAGTACCTGTTGCGTCTGCTTTAACCCCAGATATCTGTTGCTTTGTTAAGAGCATACTGAACGCTGTAGACCTCTTGGCCATCCTACCGCAGTTTCTGCAGTTCGTGCTCGAGGGCTTTGAGACCTTCGGTCCTGGGAAACAAAATGCGGACATGCAGACTGTAGGTCAGGTGAGCAAGGTTGGACAAGTGCTGCGAACATGCGACTCATGCGTATTTTTCGGGTTCTGAAACTGGCACGTCACTCCACGGGACTGAGAGCGTTTGGCTTCACGTTGAGGCAGTGCTATCAGCAGGTGGGGTGTCTCTTTCTCTTTATTGCCATGGGGATCTTCATATTCTCTGCCATGGTTTATAGCGTTGAATTCGACGCCCCTAATACCAACTTCACCAGTATTCCACATTCTTGGTGGTGGGCTTCTGTAAGTAAACATTATTTCTATTAATCATGCAGATATGATATAGATGATGTAACTCAGTACTCACCCTAATGTCTTTCAAAACCAGTATCACTTTCTTTTTTCTGTGGAAAACGCAAAAGGAGATCTTGATAAAGTGCAACAGTTAAGTTGCACTCAACAACCCGTCCTTCGGATGAGACGTTAAACCGAGGTCCTGACTCTCTGTGGTCATTAAAAATCCCAGGATGTCTTTCGAAAGAGTAGGGGTTTAACCCCGGCATCCTGGCCAAATTTGCCCCTTGGCCAGTAACACACCAGTAAGCTGGTGTGTGGTGAGCGTTCTGGCGCAATATGGCTGCCGTCGCATCATCCAAGTGGATGCTGCACATTGGTGGTGGTTGAGGAGATTTCTCACTTCTATGTAAAGCGCTTTGAGGTCTCAGAAAAAGCGCTATATAAATGTAACAAATTATTATTATTATTATTAAGTTCTAGAGGTAAAATCCCATTAATTTTCTCCGTATGGGAATTGACTTTGAATGATAAACCTTTAAAGACAGACCTACAATGAGCTACGAGGTTATTAATCGATGGTGCATTTTTAAATAATCATGTTTAACAGTGGAATTCCTGGTGAAAAGTGCATTAACCATGATACAGCAGAGAAATCTCTACCAATCAGAGAATCGCAACAAGCAAATCGTGCCAAATAACTCTTTAGCTCCGCCCACTCCAATAAAGCACAGCAAATGATGTGATAGAGTCAGTCTCCTCACACTCTCAAACTACTTAAACATTTGTATGCATACTATTCCCTCATTTTCCCACAGTCTTGTACCTTTGTCCTTTCGTCCAATTTTCAAATGTTGTGATTCACCTTGTAGATGGTTGGTTTGGTGCATGGCTTATAACTCTTATAACTTATAACTTATAACTCTTAAACAAAGTTGTTGTTTTTTAATCCCTATGGGAAAAATACATACGGAACCAAGGCCGCTGAAAAAGTGGACTGGCACTATTGCTCTCTATAGCATAAAATCATCTGCTCTTTTCCATACAATAAAAGAGAATGATGATCATGTTTGTCAAACATGATTTACAGTGAATTTTCAGTGAAATCTATTATACGTCTTCAGGTTTGGAAAATGGTGCACAAGTCATTTTAACTACTTTTATGAAGTTTGCATGGTGTTTTTGGAGCTTTACCACTTATGTTCCCCGTCCACTTTCACTGTGTGACGTAACGCTCTGCTAAACTTCTCCTTCAGTTTTCTATGGAAGAAAGAAAGTCATTGGGGTTTGCAACAACACGAGGTTGGGTAAATTATTTATTTTGATCAGTTTACCAATAACTTCTCATTCCAGGTGAGCATCTCTACTGTAGGCTATGGTGACATGTATCCAGAGACCCTATTGGGGCGGATATTTGCCTTTGGCTGCATTTCCTTCGGGATCATTTTGAATGGCCTTCCAATCTCCCTCCTCTTCAAAAAATTCTCAGATTACTACGCCAAACTGAAGTCTCATGAATACACTTCCAACATGAAGAACAGAGGGAAGGTTAACTTCATCCTGAGAGCCAGGAAGAAACTAAAAGAATGCGGCTGCATCGAAACTAATGACACTGTTTCGTAGACACTAGTGAAATTGAGTTCCCAAAAATGCATTGTTAAGATGTACTGACATTTTTGTCAGAATGGGATCATTTTCTAAAAAGCCTCTCATGTAAAAGTGCCAAATGATGACATTTTCAAACACAAGTATTAAGTAAAACCAGAGAATGTCTAATAAGGGGAAAACTTCCACCCTCAGTAAACTTCCGGCTTCTGAACTGGTTGCAGTCCACTCTGGTTCCATATGAGGGCGCTCACAGGATGAGTGCAGAATGAATGGAGGTCTACGGAGCTATACCCCTCAAAATCCACTTTTCTCAGGATATAATTTTTTGTCTAGTAATTTGAATGTTGTATTAGAAAGGAGATGCAAAGAAATTACACATTGCTTGGTGTTAGATTTTTTAGAGTCACTTATTTGCTTTAAAAAGTATTTTAAAATGTCAATGACGTCATACACATCGTACGACCAGAGATACTGCTTTACGGCAATCCTTCAGTCACTTTGGTGCTTTCGCGCTCTGCACTTTCTTTTCTCTCGAGGCTTCGACAACACAGCTGACACGGGTAAATACACGTGCTAGAACAGTTTTTGTTTTGTTGTTTTAAAAGATCACGCCGAAAATACACACACACACGCGATGCCATCAAGCGGTATCTCTGGTCGTAATCAGTTCTTCACTGACCAATCAGCGTTCATTAGCAGAATGCTAGCGTGTTATGGGCAACAACAACTCAACCTGTAAGAAATCGAAAGGACATAAGTACTCGTTCATTCAACTTTCGACCTATAACCCATGTTGAACTTGCAAAACCTACAATCAAATCTGAGATTTCTCAACGGCAATCGGGTGAAAGAGACAAATTTAGCCGTCTAGCTCCATAGACTCCCATTCATTTTGCACCCACGGGCGATCGCCCCCAGTGGAACTCTGGTGGAACTACAACCAAAATTCGGTACAATAGGACTTAATAGGGAGTGGCCAGGCTCTCCGTAGACGGGCTCTGGTAACACTGATTTACAGTAAACAATCAAGTGGTTCATACTTGCAGTCTGTTATTCCTCATTTACGATCCTTTAGCATTATCGGTTGTTTAGTTTTCATGGCATGAACACATCTTTGGTAATGAAGTTGTAGGCCTACTACAGCAATAAAGTACATTTTAATGTTTGGACATCATGTTTTGTTTTTGTAACTCTGTACAGTTCTGCTCTTTTGAATTATTTTATGCTTTTCGCCTGGTTACAGAGCACATTTAGCTACTTAACACTGACCTGCATTATCCTCACAGTTAACCTTGCACGTCCTGATTTTCCACAAACCTAACCCCATAAGTTATCCCTAAAATCAGAGGGAAATGATAGTGAATAACACTGATGTAGAAGCACCTAACCTTGCAAGCCTAAACTTGACATAAACTGTAAATTGGTTCCTCAAATCTGATTGGTTGATTGGAATGTTGTTCCAGGATCAATAAAGATGCTGATCCAGAACCATGTTAAACTTGGTGACATCAGGTTCTGCTTCTAACCTTACCTGCCCTTTATATCTCGACCTGTCTGACAACCACAAAAGAAGATTAATCTAATTTACAAATAGAGTTAATCTAATTTACAAAGTTTCCCTGACATGTCCAATTAAATCAACACCGTATTTAGCCTCCAGAGACCTAGCAATTCCTTATTTGTTCTCAGCAATTTCTTGGAGACCATACAAGCCTTTGGGTTCAGTTAGGTCAAATTGTCACAAAACTTAAGAGTGACATATATAGTGACTTAATACTCCCAACACTGAAAGAAAAGAAAAAAAAGAAAAAAATGGTTTGGTATTGAGTTTACAAAGAATTTCTGGAAAAACATTTTTTCTTTTATTGTGGTATAATTCCTGATATCTCTTTGAAATATGAAAATGTTATTCTTGGTTATACGCATTATGAGAGAGGAGATTCGGATGTTTTTTATTTGTTCAATCTTAATTTGTTTTTGGCTAAATATTTTATAAAGTGTAAATTTAGAAAGAGAAAGCCTTTCTTCAGCATATTTCTTGAACTCTATATCTGATTTCTGATTCTTCTAATAAAAAAGCTGTGAAATGGTGAATGTTTATTTTCTTGCTCCCTGGCATATAATATATTGTCATTCTGTATTTTTTGTTTTCTATAATAATAGTTATATAAAAAATGGAGTAGGATTTAGCCTACTTGAAAAGGGCTAGGAAACAATTTTCACTCGTTAATTGCCAGTAAATTTCATAAAAGATTACAAAGAACGGAAGACAAGTAACACATTTAATTAAACGTGGAATTATGAAGCAGAAAGACTAAATTAGTAACTCCAAAAACTATTGTTTACAACTTAAAAAAAATAATGGTTTACTCTGCAGTTACAAGGTGGCTAAGTTACTGGCTATTGGCTAATGACCAAAAAACTCCCCAAGATGTGAGAAAGAAACCTTGGCTGGGAGGAACATTCTCTCTCAATATACATTAGCAAGACATATATTTATAATATTAGTTACATATTAATAAAAAAGAATGGCAAACCTCTTTTTCGTACTCGTCGACGACACCGCGGTTGCTCTCCAGGCCTGCAGGTGGCGGTATGACGTCAGCGCGCTCATAAGCCTCACTTCTTCTCGCTGTGCTCTTGCGCGTCTCTGACCTCTGCATACTGAGTGCGGTCCTGAAGTCCGGCGAAATGGTTCCTCCAGTGCAAGTGTCGCCGCTGATTAAGGTTTGTCTTTACAAATCCATCATTCAAGATGTTTATTACTCGATTTAAACGAAGAATGGCGTCTTATCTTTCCCTCCTTCTGTCGGAGCGGGCTGTGATGTTTTGACGTCTGTTAAAATGGCCGTCACGATATTACCTTCCTTCTCTGTTAATAAAAACAAAATTACTGATATTAATGAGATGTATTTTGTCTTTAAGACAGCCAGATGGTCTGCATTGCTTGTTGGCATTATCTATGGAAAGCGCAGATATGGTAAGAACAAGCAAGTTGATCTGAAACAGTGAGACAGGTGTTCAAATGACATTCAGTGGACAGAAGGACCTTTAAATCATTCATAAAACATTAACAGTGTTTATATACACACATGCATACTTGCATACACTCCCTTTTAACAGATTGCTTGTGGAACGCATGTTAAGTCATTCATTTTTAAGATTATCAACTCTATAGAGTGCATGTTTCCGTAGGTCTGAACTACATTTATTGGTTTAATAAAAAAAAAAAAAAAAAAAAAAAAAAAAAAAAATATATAAAGAAAAGAAATATATATATACAGGAATGAAAGTTGGTGGCCAAAATGGTGCTAAAAGTTTAAAAATGTTTACACACTTGATAAGTTAAAAAAGCTTTTCTTTATCTCCAGATAATCTGAAACCAATCGCAGAGGAGGAGAGGAGAATAGAAGAGGAGGAGAAGAAGGTGCGAGAGGAGAAGGAACGCATTGCTAAACAAATAGCAGAAGGTAAGGTTTCACCTTAACATTTTACTAGTGATTCTTCTGCAAATTCATCAGGTGAATATTGGAATTGCTTGCTCATTTGGTCATCCTGACTTTTTTTTCTTTTCTTTTTTTTGTATTCAACAGCTAGTGAGGACACAATCCTGAAATGAGCTGCCCAAAATCTTGTTATCTGACTGGATAACTAATGATGCTTGTATTCTGCCATTTTGATTTTACCGTGCCCATTTCACACCTTTCAATGTTTTCTCTAATAGGTTATGCCAGACTTATACCTGTTTTTGTGAAATAATCACTGAGTACATGCAAATATGTGTGTATGACCTTGTATAAATTTCCTCTGATATGACCACTGGTTTGCTCTTTAATTGAAGAATCTTTGATTACAACATGATACAGATGTAGTCCATGCAATGTTAAATATACACTGAATCAGAGTTTCACTTTGGTAAACATCCCTACCAATATTTATTAATAAACTGTTAATCCCTATTTCTTTGTTTAATTTTGCCGTATAAAAATAATTGATTATGTCCAGGTGGTTCAAAGTATGAATTGAGACAGCAGCATTTTAAATAAAACCATCATTCTTCTGGGAAATCCTATAAAGAAAACTTCAGGTTATTAAAAAATTAATCATACAGTCAAGGCCTATTCAAACCATTAACCAATCCATTTTTATCCCAGATGGACTTTTGTGGACTGATGCACACTGAAAAAACAATTCTTGTTGTGGCAAGCCCTGATCTGATTGGCTGGCTTTATGCAACTTCAGTTAGTAGGGTACACACTGCACAGACTTGTATAAGTCTGCTGGTTAAATAGTTGTTTTCAAGTTGTGTGCTTTTTACAAACTAGTCACTGTATTTGCCAAAGATAGATTAGTGCTATCAAATATTGATACTGAAGAGTTTCGTTTGAGGAACTTTATGTTGGTCAACCCAATCTCATCTTGTGTTTATGAGTTGGTTAAAATAAGATACAAAGTAAACTATAATGTATGTGGACAGTTAGTGTCATTGAGATACTTAGTTTTTGTTCATATTTTGGTTAGTCCACCCAAAAAAGAGAGTTTCTTTCATCTTAAGAACACACATGAAGATTGCTTTGGATTACTTAAATTATGTCTTTACTAACTCTCTGGGGCTTGAAAGTGGTATTTGCATTGCTGTCACTGGAGGCACAGAAAGCTCTCAGATTTCATCAAAAACATCTATTTTTTTTCGAAGATGAACGAAAGCCTTATGTGTTTGAAACGACATGATGGTGAGTAAATGATGACAATTTTCATTTTTGGGTGAACTATACGTTTAACTATAATAACCCTGGTGGACAGTCAAAAGTCTGGCTGATGAAGACTACCGGTTCTCTGAATATTTCTCTGTGACAGAATATTCTCCATTTCTTCCCCAGTAATCCACGGCTCTCACTCTGTAGTAACCCTTGACCTCCAGACTCTCTGTGCAGGGAAAAACACAAGCAGGTCAATACAATATTGATCAGTGCTTGAAGTCGTACATTTTGATTTCAATTGAATTCATACCTGGAGAAAACGTGAAGTATGTGAAAATAGTGTCTCTGTGATTGATCCTCTGGAAAGTGGTTTCATCTTTGGAAAATTCCACTTCGTATGTCTTTATACACCTACAAATGGCATGCCGATTACATTTATAGTTTGAATGAACTAGTTAGATGAACTGCTGTACTTAAACAGTTCTTACTTCGTGCCGATGCAGTGATCCTTCCAAATGATCAGAACTTGTCCTTTGGTGACGGTGATGAAACGCACCCCGTTCACCTGCAGAACGATAACTGCAATATTAAAACCAAACCACAAGGTTTCTAAATCTCTGCAAAGAATAACATGCACCAGGAATGCAGAAGTTTTGCAATCATACTTAAATTAAATTCATGCACAGACAGACACAATTTTGGGGCGTAGGTGAACAGCCGATGCTATAAAAATCACTCCACATCATGACTTCAACATTACACGATGTTAAACTCAAGAGAAGGTCCAAAACCTGGAAAATGGTGCCTTTACTAAGCTTCATGAGGTGCATCCTGGGATGCTTTTAAACAGTATTAAGTTCACATATACATAAACATAATTTATATTTGTCTACAAAACTAATTTCAAGTATTTCAGCATCAGCCTTCAGATCAAAATGTTTTTAAAATCATGAGAAACAAATCCAGTTGAGTGTGACTGGTAGTGTAACCTTTTGGTGTCCGATGCGTTTAATGAGAGAGCTGTGATGTCAATGTTATGTCAAGTTGCCACTAACCTGGCTCGGCTTTTCTTTAGACTGGGCACATATGTGTACAAGCAGCACTGAGGGGACGGGAAGGATTGTCTTCAGCGTCAGAGAGCCATCGGATGGGACAGGCAGAGGTCCATCAGTTTGTGGGTCCTACGACATACACATTCATTTAAATACTCCTTTTTTTCACTCTTGGCGTGTGATTTTTGATGTTTTATGTAGATATTTATATAAATTAAGCTGCAAAACCAGCTCATTTTGAAACCATAAAGGTTATGAAGTCGCAATCATAAGCTCATTAGCATATGGCCAGCCACACTGTGAAAAAGTATTTTTCTAAGATGTACAGTAGTGGCCAAAAGTTGATGTCCAGCCTAGGAAAATTTACATCTTCACTTTTTATTCAAATATTATAAAAAATGAGTTAAAGATTTGGTAAGTGTAATTGTGCTTAGAGTCAATGAAACAAATCAAATTGTACTGACATAATTTTTGGCCTGCAGTCATTCAAAGAAATTATGAACACTTGCAAAAACCAAGAGAGAACCAACGAAATATTAATAACTGATTATGCTGTAGTCAATGTATGCTTTTTCCAGTGAGCTATGTTTGTTGTTTTTTGCTAATAAAACCTGTAGCTGTAGTTTGCCTGTTGAACACTATATTCTTGAGCAAATATAACGAAATTAATTGTATTTTAACTGCATAGGGAGGTCTTTTATTTAAATAGTTTTTTTTTTAAACATAAAATATTTTCCTGATATTTTGACAGTTTCATTAAACTTGTAAGGTCATTAAAAACAAATAGCACGTCTGGACATCACTTTTGGCCACTATCGTAAATAAAAAACGTTTATTGGAGTATGTTTTACTGAAAATGACTATTTCAGTCTTTCTTCTTCAAAATTTCTGATTTAAGTCAGTGTATTACTTGCCGATTCTTTGTAATTCTTTGTCAAATTCACTAGCAATTTTAATTTAAAAAAAAAAGGAGTGAAAATTGTCTCTACACCATTTTTTTTCAGTGCATATGAAAAACATACAGAAGTCTTAAAGGCACAGTAGCAAAAACTGTTGTTGTCCAAGAAACCAGTAACATTATAGGCAAACTTCATGGAAGTCATCAATAAAAGTGTGTGTTATGAAGGAGTGTGCATGTGTGTGTGTTGAACCTCTTGGCTCCGCAGCGTATTGAACTGCTGTGCTGTGGGATAGTCAGGGCTGCCCATGCTCTCCCACAGTTTAAATGGGTTTGTCACGTTATTATCCATGTAGTGTGTCACATACATCAGACCTACAAACACAGACAGGATAGAACTATAAATACAAGGGTAACACTTTATAATAACATTCAGTTGTAAGTCATTTATAAGTGGTTAGTTAATGATGAACTAATAATTTACAAAACATTCATAAATGATTAGCAAGTGATATACTAACATTTTATGTATGTTTTGTAAATTCCGTTACAAGTCATCTGCAAGTGATTAGTAAATGATTAACTAATTATTTACGAAACTCATTATGCGTTCATACATGATTCATAAGTGATATGTTAATTATTTTATGTATTTTTAGTAGATTAATTTACAAGTCATTTACAATTGATTAGTTAATGATGAACTAATCATTTACAAAACATGAATGTGCGTTTCAAATGTTTAATAAATTGTTATTTTTTTTGTATGTATGTAGCAATTAGAGGTTCAGAAAGTGTTGTAAATGCCTTGTATACACGTACAGATCATTTGTAACAGGTAAGTAACAATGTTCAACACAATGATGTGTAAACGAGTGAATACATCATTTACAACACTTTCTTCATCCCCTCATCTAAAGTGTAAACCATTCATCACTTGTAAATGTGTTACACATCATTAGTATATCACTTGCTAATCATTTATGAATGTTTTGTAAATGATTAGTTCATCATTAACTAACCACTTATAAATGACTTACAACTGAACGTTATTATAAAGTGTTACCCGCAAAAGAACAATAACAATGACATCAGACGCAGCACGCGGTTGCACTAAAGTTCGGGAGGTTATGGAGGAAGTAAGCATATTCACATTTACAGTGCTATGCATAAGTTTAGACACCCATGCTAAAGTTGACTAAAAAGAGGAATAAAAAATCATCTTTTGGAAATTGAACTTAATGCCTTAATTAAATTTTTTTTGAAAAATCCAACCTTTAAGGACACCAATTTTCTTTGTGAATGAATAATGTATCGTAAATAAATAAATGTTCTTCCTTAAAATACAGTGTGCATAAGTTTGGACACCCCTATGTTAAATTCCCATAGAGGCAGGCAGGTTTTTATTTTTAAAGGCCAGTTACTTCATGGATCCAGGATACTATGCATCCTGATAAAGTTCCCTTGGCCTTTAAAATAGCCCCACATCATCACATAGCCCTCACCATACCTAGAGATTTGCATGGTTTTATTTCAGTTAGCCTAATAGCTGGTTTGATTTGCATTGAGAGATGATTTTATGGAAAGTACTCCATGCCAATCTCTAGGTATGGTGAAGGCTATGTGATGATGTGGGGCTATTTTAATTCCAGAGGCCAAGGGAACTTTATCAGGATGCATATTATCCTGGATCCATGAAGTAACTGGCCTTTAAAAATAATATTCTGCCTGCCTCTATGGGAATTTAACATAGGGGTGTCCAGACTTATGCACCCTGTATTTTAAGGAAGAATATTTATTTATTTACGATACATTATTCATTCACAAAGAAAATTGGTGTCCTTAAAGGTTGGATTTTTCCTAATTTTTTTAATTAAGGCATTAAGTTCAATTTCCAAAAGATGATTTTTTTATTCCTCTTTTTAGTCAACTTTAGCATGGGTGTCTAAACTTATACATAGCACTGTATACTCTATGTGATATACAGTAGTAGTGGGCGATATAAGCATTTATATGAAATTTATTTCTTTTTATTAAACATAATACTGAATTTGGTTAAATATAATATTTTGGTCAATATATCACAATATAGACACCGAAATGAAATCTTAACCGAAACACTTAACCCGAAATTAAGTTTTAATTTAGCTGAAAACCAACACTAAAGTTTTGTTTATTTAATTTTGGGCAGCTGAACTCTTTATGCTATTCAGGGTGTTGTGTTTTCAGGTGATAAATGTGATCAATTCTTCAGTGTCACTGTTTCGCTCCATGGTTTCAGCCCTCCTAAACTATTTTGGCCGAAACAAAAAAAAATTTGCCAAATATTTTCAGATGCCAAAATTGCGGTGCATCACTAATATAGACATTTTGATAGCAAAGTAATTTAAATATTCGGATGAACATATTAAACAAATGAAAATAAAAAAATTACATATTAAAGTAACACAACATATAACAAAATATTATACAATTATTATATAAATATATATAGAGTAACAAATTATTTTATATAAATATATTGGTAACACTTTACAATTAGGTTTCATTAGTTAAATACATATAGAGCAATACTTCTGCAGCATCTATTATATTCATTTCAATTAATACATTATTAAAATCAAAGGTTATATTTGTTAACATTAGTTAATGCACTGTGAATTACCATAAACAAGCAATGAACAGCTGGATTTTTATTAACTAATGTTAACAAAGATTAATAAATACTGTAAAAATGTGTTGCTCATTGTTAGTTCATGTTAGTTAATACATTAACTAATGTTAACAAATTAAACCTTATTGTAAAGTGTTACCAATATATGATATATATTACATATTTATACAAATATAAATATGTGCACATAAGGCAGTTTTAATAAGATTATATTTATGTTTAAATAGAATATTGAATTATATTACTATTTTGGTCAATATATCACAATATACATATTTTTATAGAAAGTAGCACTTTTTTTAATCTACATGGCATTCTTTCTTCTAAGCTTTGAAATGCATTTGCCATGAACTCCTTTAGCTAATTATACAGTTTGACATTCTTAACTGTTATATCACCCACTAACACTGATGATTCATTATAAACGTTCATTACCTAACAATGCCAACAGGCCCATCACAGTCAGGACAGGTTTCCGCAGAAACTGCACGTGTGGCGGGTTTGTGTTGTTGATCTGGAATCGAGCGGTGAGCGTGCGCTGGGTAAACGGGTGTGGGTGGTAACTAAGGAAAGCATTGTCGTTGCTAAGCAGCGTGTAGTTGACGGTACTGTTCTGGTCCGCGATGAGCAGGTTCTGATGCTGTGAGATGACCTACAACACCAGACGCATGAAAGGAGACTGTAATACTGCACCAAATATACCTGGACTCACTAAACTAACAAGCTTTAACGAATCATGCAAAGGAATGCAAATAATTTAAAAAAATAAAGACCTCATTAAAAATACATTTTTTGTGTGTCTTTAGGTTTGAGGTAGGGCTGTACAATTAGGTGGAAAAAGTTTAATTCAGATTTTTCTGAAAATAGTGATATATAATCGAATAAAATTTATGATAATCATAATAAAATAATTATTAGTTTAGTTATCTCATGATTTCTGTTTTATTTTGATTAATTGTGCATACCTACTTTTAGCTACTGGCTACTTCAAACTTTCTTTTGTCTTGCTCTAACTTTCTGTTTTAATAGGAAATACAACTGAGGAAAGACAATTTTATTTGTCAAACCATTTAAAGTAGTTTTTTGCTATTAAGGAATGGGCTCAGGACAATATGATGTCCTCACGTAAATCACATTTAGATATGTCCTACTGATCACAGAAAAACCCAGCTGGTGAAATGAGATATTAGAGCGAGAACAGAGAAACACAGCACTCTAGTGTACCTTAACCACCATGGCTGCATAGGTGACATCCGCTCTCCAGCTGAGCGGTTTGTTCCAGCCAACCAGCGGATCAGCCTCGTCATTGTATATCGGTACAGAACCGAACTGTGGGAACCGCTGCTGGATCTCGCGTACAGTGGCCACTTCCTGCGTCAGGATGGGCAACGAGCTTCCACCTCCCTGAAAGACAAAAAATCAAAAATCAAATTACTCATTTATATTTATTTTACAAATTTATCTGAAGCTACTTGCAGTACACTTATTACAGGAACGAGATCAAAGTCAACATGAAAAACTATCTCTACACATTTTACTTCGGTTCTAGTATATAATGTGGTATTCAACAAGGACAAATTTAGGTCAGGACTTGATTTCATCGTTTTATTATCACTTATTACACGGGTCTCTGAAATGCTTGATTCTGATTGGGCAGTCGTGACGTTAATTCCCTGATAATGACAGTTATCCCCAGCAACCCTGTATAATTTCACATTTATGCATTTTGCAAATGCTTTTATTAAAAGAGACTTGCATTGTATTCAAAGTACTTCTTGTGTAGTGCGATGTAGTCTAGCCGTACGCCGGTCTCTCCAGTAAAGTAGTTTGTGCCGTCGTAACAGTGCTGCAGCATCTCCCAGCAGTACGGCGAGCGGGGTGGAGAATGACAGGAGTCTCCCGGACCCCCGAACTTCAGGACTGGACTCGCTGCACGAAGGCCCTCAGAGCAGGCATCGTAATAGTTTAGAAACCCTGGAGGAGTGGAGCGGGAAATATTCACTGTCACCACAATGAGGCTGGTAGAATGCCCTCAGCAAAACCACTCATTCTTCTAGATGGCAGCATTCAATTAAAACTTGTCAGACACTTTCTTGTTTTGTCCACACCACAAAAGCACATCATTTCTGTGCTCGAGAACAACATGTGGGGAAATACAACACATAAACATAGACGGTGATATATAAACCAGAGAGGACTTACATTGCAGCATTTGTTGTCAAGTTATATGACGAACAGATTTAATTTAGGCTTTTTATTCACTTATAAATATTGATCAGTAAACATAAACAGAAGCGCAACCAAATCTGCTTGACGCACAAGAACAAACTGAAGCTCAAACGTGATGCGTAACACAAGAATGAACTTCATTGGTTCTCCACGTCAAGCGAACAAGCGGGAGCTTCCGGTTACCACAACTGATGTGTGAGTTTATGAATGTTAAGATGTGAATAAAAGCCTAAATTCAATCTGTTCATCATATAAAGTGATCAAGTCTCTTCAGAAAATTTGCACTAAACCGCTCATATGGATTAGTTTTACGATCTCTTTATGAACTTTTTTGAAGCATCAAAGTGGTAGTTGTGTAGAAAGCTCTCAGATTTCATGGAAAAGATCTTCATTTGTGCTCAGAAGATGAACGAAAGTCTTACGGGTTTGGAACGACATGAGGGTGAGTAAATGATGACAGAATTTAAATTTTTGGGTGAACTATCCCTCTAGGGCTGCTCATTTACAAATTTCCCCAAAATACAGACATAAACATAGACCCTGGTTCAGTCTGGTGCAAATTACATATGTCTATTTCAACATCTCCCCTTCTACATGGTACAATAAAATTGATGACTTCCAGATCTTCCAAAAAATATATAGCTGCAATTACAGGGCCTGAGGTTATATACCCGCAAGACACGGTCCCAATGGATCTCAAGACAATTTTAAAAGTTGGGCAACTTGGGACTATTATTAACTTGCAGCAATCATTGCGGGATGTTCAAAGAACAGAGTAAGATATGCAATGCAACGTGTGTGACTGTCAGAAGACGAATCAAAATAAATGCTGCTAAAAATACAAGGGTAAAAAATTCTATGAATCTAGATTTTAAGATCTAGGAACATTTTGTTTCTAGTCCATTTGGATCAAATAAGCAGAAATGACAGTGTTTTGGCTCAGACAACAAAAATCCAACCTTGGATTGACACAGTGATGTTGTCAAAGTCGTGGTTGTTCGGCTCATTCCACGTCTCGAAGTTCCACTGAGAGACAAAGCTGGGGCCATATTTCTCTGCACACATATAAACAGCAGGAACACACACAGCTTCGTGGTGAACACAGCTAGAAAACAAAAGGTTCGAACTGCACAACAAGTGCTTCCTGATCCATCATCACTATCTAACACATTACAGCTTCACTCTCATACTCACCTATGTATCTTTTGGCGATCAAATAGACCAAATTTCTCCATTCAGTAACTTGTCTTTTGTCTTCAAAGTTGCTGAAGGTGTTGGACACACTGCCCATCAGTTCAAACCCTTTAAAAAGAAGACACAATGCAAAGTTTTTAAATTAACCCTATTGGGAGCAGCCTAATCCTACATGATGCAAGCACAGATTTTACTGTAATATTCAGAATTTGAAAAACAATGTTTGAAATCTTAGTCCTACTTAGTCAAGAAATAATGCAGAATAATTCACAATCTTGTGCTCTGTATGTGTGTGTTGCATTACATACCCGGCTGCAGTCCATTCTGCCAGAGAAGGTCAATCAGCTGGTCTAAGTGAGTGAAGTTGTAGTGATATTCTCCACTGTTAACTCTACACAAACATCAGGGATAAAAAATATTAGTACTACAGTAAACTAGTTTATATGGAAAAGCATGGAGAATATAAAAAATGCATTTATGTAAAGATTGTTGATGTACAAACACAAAATTAGTATGTTAAAAGCAGATTCCAAGAGAGAAAAGATAATATTAAAGTAGTTTTTATAGCATTTAGATTTTATTTACTTCATCCCCTGAAAACTAATGAAATCTTGGTAACACTTTACAATAAGATTTCATTTTGTTAACATTGATTATATTAGTTAACATAAACTAACAATGAACAATACTTCTACAGCATCTATAATCTTAGTCAATGAGAATTTCAATATTTACTCATACATTTTTAAAGTTTAAATTTGTGTTTGCACAGTGAACAAACATGTTCATTTCTCAACATTTTTCAAAGTTAAAAAAAATATGCTTTAAGAATATATTGCTCATTTTAAGTTCATGTTAGCTAATGCATTAACAAACGTTAACAAATATTGTAGTGTACCGAAATCTTTAACAAGCAATAGACATCTGCATGATAAATGCTTGATAACGTAAATATTGCACCTTAAACATTAACTGTAAATCATATGAATTTTATCTTAAACCTTTGAATTTAAATGTGACCCAGATGTTTTTAGACACACAAAAAAATCTGAGCTTACTAGTGAGGTTGAAGATTTTTAATGAGAGAGAGAGGCATATTACATATTATCAATCTTAATGTTTGCATATTTACATACACAAACTAAGTATGTTATATCTGAAAATATTTCACATTCACCAAACAGAAGACGAGAAAGTCTGACTTTGGGAATATGGAGTGACTGACCGTGCGGACACCAGCTCCAGCATCCAGTGTATCCGCACCTGCTGGATTCCTCTGTGTGGCACAGAGCCAATCAACGCCAGATTCATCTGCTGGTCTGCACTGAGATCGTACAGGTGTGCATCAGTGTGTGGCTGTGGAGGGCTGCCAAAAACAGGATTATTCATATTTATTTACCCACTAAAACACATCCACATCCTGGTATTATCACACTTTATTTATTCATTCATTCTTGCTTTCATTTATTTGTTAAATAAGGTAAGAGTTTGGGCATGTACCATAGTTCTACTACTACTAGTTTACTACTACTTCTTTGTTTTGAGTATAATGTAAACACTGTGATGTATGAATATATTTATAGTTTCCCTTAAAGTGGCAGTATTATTAAGTAAAGTGATTATATCACAAGGTAATACCATGATAATTAATATACCATGCATGGTATTTAAAATAATAGTAATTCATATACAATGATATTTAAATGGCAATCCAATGTCCAAAGTAGTAACATGGTACTCTTTTGCTGTAATATCATTTTATACTCTTGTACCATGATATTATTATTAGTAAAGTTTTGGGTTCAACATTACAGTTTTATCCTACCAGAATCCAGTGCTTCTCCAAAAGTGCTTCAAGTTTCGTAGCCGCTTGTCAACATTCACTTGAACCTCCACAGATGAAGATATAACAGACTGCAGCTGTTTTATCATCAGGACTGATATAAACACTGTCCATGTGAACGAACTGTGTTTACATCTATGCATGCTGCTGATGTCACGTGTAAACACACACGTTCACTTTACGTGTCTTTCACTTAACAACTTCATAGACATATTAACTTATGTTTAAAACATATTTTCCCCAATAAGATGTACGAGTCTCCATCGATCTGCTCTCTTCAGAAAAGTTGGTGCACTGACGTAATTAAAGTGCGACTTGTGTTTTTGTGTCGACAGCTGAATGTCGCTGCCAGCTGGTCTAAATGTGAAATGCCTTCAAGGAATGAAGGGCAATGAAAAATCCCTTTTTAGATCTACACTGCATTTTTATAAGCCTATAGTACAGTATAATATAGTATAGTGACAATATAGTAGCCCAAACAATATACACACTCAAGCTAAATGTTCAATATCCTTGTGTCC
This sequence comes from Leuciscus waleckii, assembly GCA_900092035.1. Classification (NCBI taxonomy): domain Eukaryota; kingdom Metazoa; phylum Chordata; class Actinopteri; order Cypriniformes; family Leuciscidae; genus Leuciscus; species Leuciscus waleckii. The sequence goes on from FLSR01001039.1 coordinate 134,887, forward strand.
TAATGTAAAACCTTCTATGAACACTTGAAGTGAAGTTCCCTCAGATTAGAGTAGATGCTTTAAAGGCCTCCTGTTTTGTAAGAAATGGGATTCATCTAATCAGCAATGGGTTTTTTTTCTTTTCTTTTTTTCTAAATTGCAGAATGTCTCAATATTAAACACTATTACCGCTAAATACTCCTATATAATTAAGGTTATTGGTTTCCAAATTAGTTTTAACATAAATATTATGATGCAATGTTTGTAGTGCATGTCTCAGTATGTTACGCAAGTGGCTTTTCCTTATATTGAGGAAAAATCTAAGAAATGAGACACAAACAAGATCAACTGACTGAGAAATAGAGGAAAACCCCCAGAAAACCCTCTTTTAAACATGCATATTGCATCGACTACCTGAAATCAAATGTTACATGTTAAATATCTTTTTATCTTTTACACAAAATTAAAATGCACAAGTATGTGATTATGTTCATCAATGGATTCCCTATTTATAAGAAAGTATATTAATATGGTTCTTACGCATGTTATTTTAGGCCAGACACTGGTCTATGACACTGGTTTTTTACAGTCTATGGTTTTATACTATGATCTGTGAAGCATATGTATTGCTATAATGTTTGCTAATGTATAAGTTACATTATATCTAATATTATTATATATTTTTGATTATGGCCAAAAGTCTGTCTAGCAAGATAAAATAAAAAATGATGGAGTGACCAATCCAAGTGGTTTACTTTGCAGGTCAGAATCAGCTGACAACCCTAATCTTGGTTTTCAGTCTCCTCTCTGAGTCTGTCTGTTCCTGTGAGCTGAAAATATGATTACAATGTAAATATGAAATAAATAATGCTAATTGTTTAAAGGATTAGTCTGTTGGAAATAGGCAGAGAAATAAATTAATAATGGATTAATAAATGCGGTTAATTGAACTTTCTATTCATCAAATAATCCTAAAAAAAAGTATCACCATTTCCACAAAAATATGAGGCAGTGGTTTTCAACATTGATAAGAAGAAGAAGAAGAAATGTTACCGGAGCATCAAATCAGCATATTAGAATGATTTCTGAAGGATCATGTGACACTGAAGACTGGAGTAATGATGCTTTGCCATCACAGGAATAAATTACATTTTAACATGTATTAAAATAGAAAACCGCTTTTATAATTTGTATTAATATCTCACAATATAACTGTTTTTTTTTTGCGGTCTTGGTTAATTTTTACTCCCCTTTGCAATTTCAGCTAGTAATGCTGAGACTAAATATAACGAAGGCAATACCATTTCATATGAATAAACAATCAAAAGCGAGTCATATGAATGAGTCCTGTTGATGAGATTTATTTAAAAGAAATGAACAGACTCAAAAAAAAAAAAAGGTTCCATTAAAATACAACTCAAATAGCATTGTTAAACAGTCAGTTTTACATGTTTTCTTTATACTACCTGTACATTAGACTTCACAATTGCAACTATTTTCAAATAACTTAAGTAACTTGTTTTTAAAAGTGCAAATTCATAATTCAGACATGGGAATTCCATGGGTAAGACGTGGGTACATGGGAAAGTTCACATTTCCTTTGTGCAACGAGAGTGAGAAAGAATGAGTGAGTGAGCGAGTGAGTGAGAGTGTAGAAACGCAGTGTATTGACTATGACTTCTGCTCTGCTCCTGTGGAGGACTGAGGCGTGCTTCCGGCTTTATTATCTGATAAGTGATGAGATACTCTGGATAGGCCTGGAAAACAACAACAACAACAACAACAAAAACACATTACGAGGCCATTCACACAGAACATGTTTTGTCTTTCCACTGCGTTACTTTTCCATTGTTTTTCAATGTAAAAGTGCTAGGCGGACGTGTTTAACCATTGTGTTCGCATCTTTTGTGCGACTCACGCATGACACGCCATTCTAAAAACAGAGACCTAGCCTGTGTCTGGTGTTTTTACTCACTACAGTTACACTAAAGGCCCTGATAAACTAACAAAATCTGGCCAAAATGAAGGAACTTATCAAAGCAAACTTTCCAGAAAAGGCTGTTAAACAACTTGGAACTATCATTGGTCTTTGGCGTACCTGTTCTCCGCGGTAGATGACATACTCGGCGTAGGCCAGGCCGTTTACACTGGGACGGCCGATCACTGAGTGATGTCCAGGGGGAGCGTGGGCCATCTTCATGGCGCTGAACTGCAGAAAGGACTTTCCCAATGTCACACGACAGAACAACATTTGCCTGTGGGAAATCAACACATGAACATGAAGAACATCCACTTGTGCATGTGTTTACGTTGCATGTCTTAGGTTTGTGTTCATGTACCTGTGGCACACGTAACAGGAACGGTCTTTGTGAGTGGGGCAGCCAGTGCCGCCCCCGATGCCATAGACGTACTGGTTACTCTTAGATGAGTTCTCTGCAAAATATATGCCAGCTCCAAACATGCCACCAATATATGCATGACGCTCATCGAATCCTTTATGGATGATGGCATTTATGAACGGAGATCCTGAAAAAAACAAAACATGCTTAGGATTATGATAAGGAAAACAACTCACTCAATAGCAAAATGCAGTTCATGGCTACATATAGCAGTGATGCATTTACAGCACATTTCAATGACAGAAAGTACTTTTAACTTCAACTTTGAAGGTCATTTGGTATTAATAATTTAATTTGTATAGGCAGGTGGTAAGGTTTGTGGTCTTATAAGGGATAAAATAATGGCCTACCAAAACTATTTAATTAAAAATTAGCAGCTCAAACAGAGCATGGTCGGTACAATTTTTAAAATGTTTTTGTAAAAAGTCTCTTATGCTAATCAAAGCTGAATTTATTTGATCAAAAATACAGTAAAAACAGTAATATTTAGATTTTTTTTTACAATTTAAATTGATTGTATTTCAATATATTTGAAATATAATTTATCCCTGAGATGCAAAGTTGAATTTTCAGCAACAGTCAGTCTTCAGTGTCATATCAATGTTGAAAACAGTTATGCTGCATGAATTTGGTTTAAGGATTTTTTGATGAATAGAAAATTAAAAATAATTGAATGCACATATATATATACCAACATTTTCAAAAAAATAAATTTTAAACAAAAAAAACAGTATGAAGATAATTACATTGGGGCAATAGGGAAAAATCTTAGAATAGACCATTTTCTTTGTGTCCTTACAAGGTAATACATTGTTTAATATATTATATAGTTTGTTATATATCTCAATGAGCCCTACAATTTATGCACTAAATATAAAAACTGAAATGAAACTGAAGTTATACATTTATAAATAAAATTACTTTCATTCTTTACGTTTCATTTGACTAAGCATGTTTTCAAGTCAAGCGAGTTCTGCACTTACCGTGAAACAGCATTCGCTCATTGTGGTGGTTGTGATTCTCGTCTGCAATCTCTTTCTGCCTGTGCGTGTATCGCTCTCTCAGTTTCTTATTCACCACCTTCTGGATCTACGTGACAATTAGATGACAGTTAGATTTTGCTCAAGAGTAAAACAGACACAGATAAAGTGATAGTTCACCCAAAAATGAAAATTCTGTCATTTACTCGCCCTCATGTCG
>FLSR01001039.1:150814-163102 GCA_900092035.1 Leuciscus waleckii
GATGGATTGTGACCAGCAGAAAAATAAGGCAGGTTTTCTGTGCATTTTAAGTGTGAACCAGCGTATGGATGGATTTTTAGGGGCAAAAATTAACAAAAAAAATTAAAAATAAATAAATCACAGAAGACCAAATAAAACTAATTTCTGTTTCACAAAATAACTTACCAGCATTTTTTGTGATGTTGACTGAATGTCGCCAGAACAAAAAACAAAAAAAACAAAACAAAAAATTAGCTATAAACTAACATATTATCCATCAGAGCTAACTGTGGTGCTTGAAACCTAAAACAACAGCTAAAGCATCCTATATGAAGCACAATATCTTAAATATTTTGCTACTTTTTTAGAAACATTATTTCTTTGAAAGGTATATTTAAATTTTCATTGATCAGTTCACACAAGAAGATAATGCTAAAATCGATTTGAAATTTTCAATGGCTGATATAATACTTACATATACTGTATATACACACGACAGTTCAAAAGTTTGGGGTTGGTGAGATATCTTAATGTTGTAGAGAGTCTTTTCTGCTCACCAAGACTGCATTTATTTGATGAAAAATGCAGCAAAAACAGTAATATTGTGAAATATTATTACTATTTAAAAACTATTTTAATATATGATAATGTGTCATTTATTCCTGTGATCAAAGCTGAATTTTCAGCATCACTACTCCAGTCTTCAGTGTCACATGATCCTTCAGAAATCATTCTAATATGCTGATTTGCTGCTCAACATTCCTCATTATTATCAATATTGAAAACAGTTGTGTGTTTTTCTTTCTGATTCTTAGAAATGAATAGAAAGCTCAAAAGAGCAGAATTCATGTGAAATAGAATTCTTATTTCAACCTACATTCATCCTATTTATCTACTGAGATCCTAAGACACTTTACAATGTGTCCTTACTGAATAAAAGTATTAATTTATTTAAAACCCCAAACTTTTGAACGGCACATACACACAATTTAATGACAGAAAATGAGAAACAAAATTAGTTAATTACTTTCTACAATATTTCTTTGTATTCTTTACAACACATATGACACAAAACCTTTATTATTGTATCAGTGCATCCCTTAGGTCTATAAACCCCTTTCTTTGCTCATGCTCAGATATCAAAAACGATACCATTCATATATACTATGTTTGTTGCATAAATGTCGCCACACAAAGAATCTCAGACTGCAAAACAAAATGTCAGCGGTTCAAAGATATTTTGGGCATGATATCACTCCCACAATTAATGTCTATGTAGAGTTCATTCAAACATAATTTATGCTTTATCAACTATAATGTCCTGTATTTGATGTGAATTGTGGTGTTAATAGTTCAAAAAAATGCTAAACACACTACTCTCAAATTATCAGTCCAAATTATATCACTATACAATTTACACACAGGTATCAAAATCAGTACCGGTAAAAAAAAAAAAATAGTAATAATACATAATATCACTATACTACACCATGAGTTATAGCAAGTAACTCAACATCCACTACAAGAAAACCAAGCAAATATTTAAGAAAAACACTAAAGTGAACTCATTTCTAAAAAGCCCTTCTGATATAAAGACACAGAGGTCTGGAGGGAGATCTGATGAATGAAGTGACCTGAAATCATCAGGGATGGCAGAGGATTTAAAGGGAAATCAACGGTCCTTTTATAATGTTTAGACAAAAAGAAATGGATCACAAGCTTTTGCCTAAAACATCATAAAGGTCAGATGTGCATCCAATAAGCGCCAAAGATCAACTGAAATCCCTTATAAAAATAACTGACATTAAAAAGCGGTCAGAGAGAACAAAGGGGCAGTTAAGACTCGAAACAAACATCATAAAATGACATCAACCATGTCCAGACTTAAACTCATTATCGGTAAAACTAGGTCAGAGCTGTTTACTCTAAACACAGTATAACGGAAAGAAAAAAACTCAAACAAGGGGACTTAGGATTGCCTTGACCTACATCTATATCATTTACATGACCAATGAAATACATGAAATCACATCCTGTGTTTGAGTTTGAACAGAACTAGAGTATAGAAAATAAGTCGGATATAATATTTCTAAAATAGTCATACTAGGAATTTACATCTTATAAGGAATGTCAAATATTAAAAGCAACATTACAGAAAAATGTATGTTGATTAAATAAAATAACTCAGATCTGTTACCTTGCGTCCATCGCTGGCATGACAGTTGACGTTAAGTGGGGTCAAAAGTGCCATTAGCTTTTCCTCATTCCCGCTCCTAAGAAAGACGTTTTTCAAACAGAGGGAGACAAACACTGTGAGGAATGGCAACTTAGAGAAAAAGACATTTCTGGATCAGTGACAGTCAGAGAAGATTCCAATGTACTTAATGGACCACGTCATCTTTTGAAATGCAAAATGTAACTAATTATTGAAACCTAGCTGCAAAAAACGGCTTGCTTTAGGATTGTTTTGAGAGCTGTAACTAAAGGATAATGGAACTATTGGACTTAGTTACTCATTTCGCATGCAAACACAGACAATTTACATAGTCATGAGTCTTTTCAAGGCACAGTTACCAAAAAAAATCAATTTAGTTATAAAAGATAAGAGAGAAGGTAGAACATAGCAATGAAAACAAAGATTTTGGGTACTCCTTACATGTACATAGATCTTTTCCTCTTTTTTGTTGTCGTTTTGTTTAAAAAAAAAAAAAAGTTTACATTTCTGATGAGTAGATGTACGGCAAACACGACTGTATGGTGTATGTATGGGCATATATTTGTATGTTGTGTGTATGTTTTTGATACGAAGATATTCGATATAGTATCTGATGTACATCTGATTGAAATGTAATGTTTGTATGAGAAAATGTAAAAAAAAAAGAAAAAAAAAGAGGAGATTTTGGGAGCAAGAAACCTTTAAAAGTCTAATGCCATATATGTTTTAATATAATATAATATAATATAATTTAAGAGTTCATTGCACTATCACTCACTACTAAGAAAATATTCTGTAATGTTAGGATTTAGGATTCTGTAATCTTAGGAGACAATTTTACTCAAAATCTCCTCAGTCCAAAAACATTTTTTGAAAACCAAATGGCAAAAAACACTATATTCTTGAAGTTTTCTAAACATGCACAAATGACCAATATGGCCAATACAGCGCCTACAGCTCTGCACAGTCTTCCCAAAGTACTCAAACAATCAAATCAAGATGTTTGAACAACAATCCAAAACCCCTTGAAGACATATGGCCACCCAATCAAATAATGGATGATGGCCTTCACTTTTCAGACTGGAGTGCAGTACATTGTGGCACTTTTGTTATATATTGCACATTTTGTAGCAAGTCATTCAGGCATTCCTTGCAGTCAGAAATCAAGGGAGATCTATTTACTGTGAATAATATACATACTACATGCCATTGCAAAACATACCCAATGTGCATTTACATGTCTGCTCATCAGATTGAGTGTGTGTGTGTGTGTTTGTTAATGACTGTTAAAGCAGATGTATGTACGTGCATGTCTCACCAGTGAGGACGGTCTTAGCAGAAGGGTCTGCCAGGTCCAGAGCTGATTTGCCGTCAGTGTTTCTGATGTTTGGATCAGCACCGTGCTGTAGCAACACTGTAAGAAACAGAATCAAGCAATAAAGTCATAAGGGATGCACCGATACTGAAACTGACGATATCAAAAGCAGATCATATTTTAAACTTTGGCCAATAACTATAAATATCTATACTGTTTTGCCACCTAAAATGTTCATACTAGATATGCAATTTGAAATTTTACTACAATCACCCACTGAAACATTTTAATATACATATACATACACACAGGGCCTAAGATTAACATGGCGTTGGCGAGTATATGAAACGGTGTCACTCGCCAGTGTAAGACTATGCAGTGTTATTTTACATTTGCTTAATTTATTTCATTTGTATCTTGTTATATTGTATTTATTTGTGCTTTTGCTTGTAATTTGATTATTTGTTCTCATTTTATTACTGATTGTTTATTGTCTTTAATAATGTTTTAAATTTATATTAGTTAGGTTAGAAGTTTTAAGCTGTGGTATTGAGAAATGGCAATAGAGAATTGTGAATTTTCACTGGTATCTAAAATTTTGGTGTCATAAACTGCCTGCAACAACAGCTGTAGTCGTTAATTTCTTAAGTCACCGGGCATTCGCAGGTGTGGCAAAAAGTTAGTTTTAGGCCCTGTATATATACACACAGTTATCCATCTACATACTATAAATATTTTTGGTAACACTTTCCAATAAGGTTCCCTCCGTTTACATTAATTAAGGCATTAGCTAATATGAACTAACAATGTGCAGAATATTTTTTTACAGCATTTATTCATCTTTTTTTAATAAAAAGAAAATTTTTCATTGTTTCTTCATGTTAGTTCACATTGTGCACAGTGCATTAACTAATATTTAAAAAATCCTGTTTCTAATATCAGCATAATATCAAACCGGATAAGCCAGAAAAATATATAACATTGACCAAACCTGATATTTTCACCAATATATTGCACATCCATAATGGTCACTCTCCACACTTCGCCAAATAACTTCGAAGAAACAGTACACACCGTACTCAGACAAACCCATTCATTGTGCAACTAATGCAAACATCAGAGATCCTGTCAGTTTTTCTCACTGAGAGTGCTGTCTCAGCACAGAGGTATTCAGCCGGACACTATGACATCAGGCCGCAGGAGACAAATGCTGCAGGACAACAACATTACTATCACAACACAGCAATCCTGCAGCATGCTGGAACGCAACATCAGCTGGAACAGCTCTATAGACACTCCACACAATGTTGACAGGGACTCATTCACTGCCTTTCAGAAAGGGATGTACGATATATCGGTGACCCTAAGAATTTGTTATTATTAGAGCTTTTTTAGTGATCAGTATTGGTCTGATTAGACTATAATTGAAAACACAGGATTTCTCATATTAATCCGTACCAATGCACACGTCTATTTTGCCCTTGATGGCGGCCTCGTGCAGAGGTGTGTAGTTCCAGTTGTCTCGAGCGTTGGGGTCCGCGCCGCTACACAGCAGGAGGCTGACCACCTCCGCGTGCCCGAACGAGCAGGCGTTGTGGAGCGGGATCAGACCACCGTCGTCGCGGGAATGGACATTCGCTCCGGTCTGCAGGAGATGCTCACCAGTCCTTTCTGCCAAAGCCTGTCAATCATCACAAATGACAATCAGTTTAAAATGCATCGAATCTAATATGATGAAATGAATCAAAATAAATCACACCTAACAAATCTATTGAAAAGATTTTAGGTTAAAAATGATACATTTATGACAGTGAATGTGTAATGTGTATGTTGTTTAGATGCAGCAACTCTCTTAAATGATAGTTCACCCAAACATTTGTGAACTACAATTTCCATGACATTTCAAACCCTTTTGATTTTCTTCATTAAACAAAACCAGATAGAATTTAGTAGAATGTTAATGATACTGACAAAAAGAATAATTCTGATTGAAATACTGCGTTATTTGTTTTAAATCAACTTAAATAACTAGCTGTCATTTGTTAGCCAAATTAAATGGTCCTGCAGAGCGACATACATTTTTATAAAGTGCAAATAATCTATATAGTCTGTTAATTAATATGAGATCATGAAAACTGCATGCTTATGCTTACTAATGCTGAAAATATCTCATTATATTAGTATGTCTGTCCACAAGGTTCTTTTTTAAAAAGCTAGCCTTTTTTTTTTTTTTTTTTTTAATGGAAATTATAACACACTGCTATCTATCTATCTATCTATCTATCTATCTATCTATCAGTTTATCTATCTATCTATCAGTTTATCTATCTATCTATCTATCTATCTATCTATCTCTTAGTTTATCCAACTATCTATCTATCTATCTATCTATCTATCTATCTATCAGTTTATCTATCTATCTATCAGTTTATCTATCTATCTATCTATCTATCTATCTATCTCTTAGTTTATCCAACTATCTATCTATCTATCTATCTATCTATCTATCTATCAGTTTATCCAACTATATATATGTAAATATACATGTAAATATATATCATTTTTATAAAACCGTTCCCATCCTTGATTCTGATTGTTCAATAGCTGTGTTTTAATCACGATAAACACGGCATGACCACTGATCTATATAATGACATTATCATGACATGTCAAGATAGATCAATGGCTATGACCGCTTCACCCAACGGTTTTATGTATTACTACACAACACCCTTAGCAACCACTCTTAGCAACTTAAACATGTTTGTTCTCATTGAGTTCATTGAAGCTTGAGTAGAGTATTGTGAGAGATTGAGTAAGCGAGTGTAGGCTACCTGCATTTACTGTAGACATAGCATTTTCCTTCAGGTCAGTGCTATATTCATCATATAAAAATCTGTTTGAATGTCCGCTGCGATAAGGGTCCCCGTGCCCTAGTCATTGGTCAGTTGCGTCTTGTCTTGCTTTTCTGTGTTCACAAGTTTGAGTCCTTTCGATACAGAACAGCCTCTCGTACCTTATTGCTTACATTTATTTATAAAAATTTTAACAATATATATATATTAGTTCAGGGCCAGCTCGTGTGCTGTATGTTGGTTGGTCTGGGTGTAAAACACATTGTGAGTAGTGTGTTGTGTTGTTGTAACTGGAGAGATGCCCAATTCCCCTCGTGCTACAGATGCTGATGATGATGGGAAGCAAGATTCCTATTTGAAGGAGTGAGTTAAGCTTATGCACACATTTTTAATGCATTAACCATTTTTTCATTATAGTCACATTTTGCAGACTAATTCTGTAAATGAGAGTCTGCCCATTCACAGGTATTACAGAAGCCTTCCCAAAGAAAAAAGATTGATGATGGAAAAGTCTTTGATGGTATGTTACAAACATTAAAGAAATAGTTCAGACAAAATATATAATTCTGTTATCATTTGAATTGAATGATGAGGATTGAAGCTGTCACGTTCCAATATGAATCGTTTGAGCTACTTGTGTGTGTGTGTGTGTGTGTGTGTGTGTGTGTGTATTGTGCAATTATAATGACCATGTCTTCTTCATCCAGAATGCAATTAATGACCAAGCTCTAGCGAAGGGTCATGTGGGTGGTTCCACACAAGGTAAGATGTCAAAAACATATTGAGATTATTAGCTAATAAAAAATGAATCCTAAACTTATCAGATGTTTGTTATGTTGATGTATGTTTCTGTGTGTGTAGTTCCTGATCCACAAAAAGCGTCTGGGGCAGATTCCGAAGAAAAGCCTTCGTCCAAAAAATCCTCCACATGCATTGTGTTATAACATAACACAATTATGCGCTTTGGGTATAAGAAAAGCGCAATATAAATAAAATGTATTATTATTATAACATCACTTCAGAATTACCTCACTGGTAATCTTTTGCCAGTCATAATCATTTCAGTGTATTAAACTTACTGGAAAATGCAGATGTACATGCCATATGTTGTATTAGCAGTATTATTTTTATTTCTTAAATATTGTTTCTTTTTTTCCTGAATATTTTCCTCTATTTAATAAGACTTTTTGTGACAACTGATTATGATGAAATTAAATCTGCATTACCTACTGGTACATTTTCTATTGCATTAACCAACACTGTTCATCATCATTTCATAAGTGCAGGTTTGAAAATAATTATTATGCATGAAAAATTCTCTGTCTAAATTTATATTTCATTTCAAATCAAGACTGAATGAGTGTTTTATTAAATTCGCAAGTTACATTCTGTGTGCAACAGGGGTTTGTAATCAGCACTAGCAGATTCAATGCAACCACAGTCTATACAGTATATACAAATATGGTGCTTGTTTTCATTGTATTTTTGACTGCTCTCACAGAGAAAGTGTGACAAATAAGAGCAAATGGAGCAGATCAGTGTCATAAAACACAGCCAGACACCAGCAACACCTCTAAAACTGTGTGTGTATTTGACCATGCAAGCGCTATAAGCTGTGAAAGAGAACTGAATTCAGGATTCCTGATCAATATGACTTTGGCTATCAAGATAAATCACTTATGTAAAAATAATTCATTACATTTGGTTATCCATATCGGAAATTGCAAACAAGTTCTATAGAAACTGTATATAGAATCAATATCTATAGAAATCTATAGGTGTACCAAATGATTCATTGATTAACCATTAAGATCATTTGGATTAAATCATAGACAAATGTAGTAAACTGAACAAAAAGAGATGCAAATTAAAAGTTTGATAGTAAGAGCATTATGAAAGGCAGTGACTGTGAATGAAACATTTATGTTATAGCTATGTTGTTATACTGTACAGAACATGCTGTTACAAAGACAAAATCCATTATTGACTAAGTTATCTTGTGATGTCTGTTATTAAGCTCTAGCTTAAAGGGGCTATATGCTTTTTTCTGAAATTTAAACTCGCGACTGACACCTGTGGCCAAAAAACAGAACTGCTCTTCCTTTCTGCTCGCTCTCGCAGCGCGCGCTCGTACGTGCACACTTCACAAGTCATCTGCTGCAAGGAGTTCAACATTATGTTTACTGAGGTAAGAATTATTTATCTGAAATTAGTGATCTGAAACGTTTAACATGAACGCGCTTGACGTCACATCCGCAGACAGCGCGGGAAAAATCCGACCCGACAGAAAATAGGAAATATAGGATACAGGCTTATAGGTGCACCCACTGTGAGCGGACAAGGTGTCAGTATGCTCATCAGGAGATGTTTGAGTCATAAATGGTAAAATAAAAAGGCTATTGTTACGTTTATTTTGGGGAAAAAGTTGCATATAGCCTCTTTAACATATTTAAAGTGTATTATAGCAGCAGTAGTATAAAAGTCCCTCCTCTTCGTTTATCAACAAGTTGACATATTTCCAGTGATTGGTGAGTGAGAATATCAAGCCCTCTGATCATTGGTGTGTGTGTGTGTGTGTGTGTTCAGTCACTGCTGTCATCACCCACCACCATGTGGCTGTACTTCTTCTGCTGTTGTTCCTTGAGCGAATCCTTCACCTTTGCCCTCTTCAGACCCCCATCCCTGAGAAACACACAGAAGAACACACAAAGTCATAAACCTTTAAAGAGGACCTGTTTTTTTAAAACATTTTTTACATTTTTATTTAGTGTGTAATGTTGTTGTTTGAGCATGAAAAAGGTCTGCAAAGTTACGAAGCACAAAGTCACTCCAAAGAGAGTTATTCTCTATTTCAGTGTCACTGTTTCTGAACTCCCTGAAACGCCTCCATTGTAGTCTTGAGTTTACTTCCAGAAACAAACATGTCATAATATTCCTCTTTTAAATAATTCATAAGCAAAGCAAAGGGGCGGGGCCTGATTGAGTTGCTAGTAGTGTGTTGAAACTCGCAGTTAACCACTCAAAACACACTGATCCAGCCGACCAATCAGAGCACATTGTGTTTTTAGAAAGGAGAGGCAGGAAGTGGAACTAAAGAGAGCATTACTGACAGACTGGAAAGAGAGGTGCTGCAACACTGTAAAATATGTGAAAAATATTGTTTTTTGAACATTCAAGCATGAAAACTTATATCGTAGACCACAAAATTAAGGCTTTATTAAGACATAATATAGCTTCTTTAATTAATTTAGGAAGGCAGCTGAAGAAAAACTCACCAGGCCAATCAACTAAACTCCTTGTTGTGCAATGGTTGATTTCACCCTGTTCGCAAACTGCACAGCATCCTCCCCTTCCTGTGCACACAGGAAATGAGTCAGTGAGTGTGTAATCAATCGCATCAACATCGTGGCACAAAAATGCTGCAGTTCACACTAGTTGTGCAGCTGATGACAGCTACTTTATAATCTTCTGCTTGATCTCTCACCTGCTGTGTCATTGGAGGCAGATACCAGACGTTACACACTATCGCCCAGCTCGTCATCATCCGCAGTAAATAGCTCACCATGCTATATTTGCTGCTGTTCCAAAATGCATCTCCAAACTGAGGGTCGTACTATATATAACACACACAGACATTGCATGAGGGTCACAGAAGGCCGATACACAAACACACACTATGAAGATTATTGCAACATGTGACCAAAACACAGTACTCTGTTGGAATTAAAACTGTATACTGCCAATTTATTTTAAATTGTGTTTTAAACAGTAGGTGTTATTTAATGATAAATTATTTAATTTATTAAAGTTAATTATTTTTAATTATTATTTTTATTAATTATGCTAAAGGAATTATTTTCTATATTAAATAAACAAAATTATACAGATCAAAAAGTATACATAAATTATTGTGTGTGTGTGTGTGTGTTTGTCTCTCTGTGTGTTGGTAAATATATATTAAGGCAAGATTTCTCATTTTCATTAGTAAAAATAAAATAAAAATATAGACATAAAAAAAAACATTCAACAAAATTATTAAAACTTTATTCAAAATTAAAATGATATTGAAACATATATATATAAAAACAATTTTTTATTAAAACTATAATAATATCTCAGTGATACAATCTGCAATGTGCATAAAAGACAAGTACTGATATATTACCTTTATAGCCACGGGGTAAATAGTTCCTCCAATTTCAAAACTTCCCTTTTTAAACATCATTACTGATGTATTATTGATGCAAGTTCCTGCAGGACAACCAGGTGCAAGCATTAGACTTCAACCTTAAGAGGCTTTAAAAACAACTGTGCTTAGCAGGACCTGAAATACCATGTTCCTCACTATTATTTTGTTTTTTCTTTCTTAAATCATGCCCTCATTGGGGCTGAGCCCCCTTAATACCGACATCCTAGAATTGCCCCTGGTTGTGGGGAAGGGGGTATGATTGCAGAGTGGCGCTCTGGTTTCTCTTTGAGGGAGAGATATATACCATTGCTGTCCGATTCGATTGACTATTTAAAATAAGTTTAAAATATGAAATATAGTTAGTCCAAATAATTTGGGAAATTCTCATTCAAGAAACTGGAGCTGTACTGACACGAAAAGCTGCCTGGGGCGCCACAGAAATGGCCATGGACTGAACTTACTTGCTTTAAAACAGCATTATCTGGGCCAACAGGGAAACATACTGACAACAAACCCCAATGAGATCACTGTGCATGAAGTAATATTGAATTGTTGCCTACATTAGATACCATTATGTATAAGAATATATTTGTGTGCGTGTAATTCCCAATACTGCTTGAGTCGTCAATGCATGTCAGAGCACTGTGTGTTTTTAAATAAACGTGTTCTGTTGTGCTGTGGGCACATAGCAGAGAGACATGACCCAGCATGAAACAGGGAGGTATTTTGTCTCTAGAGTATGTAGAGAAATATATGCATTTTTTTACGCATATATGCAGTTTTACGAAGAGGAAAGATGAATTGAAATAGACGTAGACAGTTTGAAAATCATGAAAAAAATGAGTTTGTAGTGCTTTGAAATTGATTAGCAATAATAGAACATTGTTATTGATGTTTTACCTTTGTGTCACTAGGTGGCGGTCTCTCATCTCTGCTCTCTCAAACCAGATATGAGGGCAAGATCGCTCCATAGCGCGCTGGAGAACTCCCATTAAACCGCCATGAACCTGCCCAACCTGTTAGAGAGAGAAAACGAGTCTGTTCACAACATTTCACTTTTATGCAGAGAATTAATTCCTATGTGACTAAAGCGGCGGTTCTAAAATGATTTTGGTGACACACACACATACACACACAAAAAAAATAACATTTAATAATGAAAAAACCCACATTATTTACATGAATTAATTTAGCTGATACTGACAAATGAAACAAACACAGAAGCCCACAATATTAACAGTTATGTTATTATTGAAAAACATTAATCTTCTATATTTTCTTTTTAACCAAGTCAAGTCACCTCTATTTATTTAGCGCTTTATCCAATACAGATTGGTTCACAGCGATAAACAGGAAAATAACGAATAATTATGCAAATTACATCAAATATTCATATGATGAATAATGAAGGGGAAAAAAATTACTGGATAAATAATTTTTGTTGAAAATAAAATACATAACAAAAAATTTAAGGTACTCTAAAATGGCTTTAACAAAAGTTATATTCATTACAAATTCTACCCCATTCGTATACCCCATGCAGATATAACTGCAGGCCTGAGCGCTATATGCAAATAAAAGAGAAGATGATTGGTTCTTACATCCATTGTAAACGCAGACAAAATGTGAAAGAAGGTTTAAAGGGATACTCCACCGATTTTTCATATTAAACTATGTTATTCCCTTAACTAAGACGAGTTGATACATACCTCTCTCGTCTCAGTGCGTGCACTTA
>FLSR01001039.1:163400-175876 GCA_900092035.1 Leuciscus waleckii
AACTGGGCTAAGCTAAGTGCTAACAAAGTTTCGCCGCAAGACAGAGCGATTAAGTGCACGCACTGAGACGAGAGAGGTATGTATCAACTCGTCTTAGTTAAGGGAATAACATAGTTTAATATGAAAAATCGGTGGAGTATCCCTTTAAGAACCACTGCACTAAAGTGTTAATTCTGTCTCACTCACCATGGCGTAACAGCCGTCATTAGCCAGAATAACGACATCAATTGGCGAAGTGTGATTAGCCACACAAATGCCTCCTCTCTTAGGTCTGTTCTTTCTGAAAGAAAGAATTAGCATTACGAAGTTAGACTCATTTAATTTACACAATTTACACATTTGATACAGATGTTCGTCAACTAGGCCCTGGTGGTAAATGCTGCAACTACACCTTTATGGGCACAAAAAAGCAATTTTCTCCACTGACAGCCATTCCAAAGTAGTCATTGTACTTTTACAAAATATAAATAAGCAAGCAACATGAAAACAACATTATCTTATAGTAGATGTTTAGTCAGTGTCACCTGCAAGGAGTTCAAAGAGAGTGATCAGCCACATGACATTTACAGCTCAAGTGATTGGCTAAAAAAAATTCTTCTTGAAATGCACATTGAAGCAAAGATGGCAGCATCTGATTTGGGAACATGTGCTCTCATGGAGATGAATGGTCTAAGCAAAGAATTGAAAAAAAAAAGAACTTCGCCGTGAGTATATCGGGGAATTAAATCATGTTCGAACTCGCCGTGAGTATATCGGGAATTAAATCATGTTCAGTCTCTTGTGTAACGTAGATAATAATAATAATTGTGTATTTGCACGTAACGTGTGCATGAGTGTGGGCATGAGTTGCTGGCTGCAGTTCCCTTAACGGCCACCGGTGTCGCTAATAACAAGGTTTTCTGAATTCTAAATATAACCCCTTTAAATTTAGCATTTTTAAAATTCAGCTATGAGATCATGCCATGACGTATCAATCTTCTATTAATCAGACCTCTTCAAGTGATACGAATTTGCAGGTCAGAGTTTACCAAAATTGAATGAGAAACATCTTCGCATGAGCTTGTGTTTCCTGTCTCCAGCATTCGCTTGCGTATGAATGGAAGTCAATGGAACGAAAAGTGTAGTGTGTTCGCCCCTTTAGAAGGCAGCTGACTATGTAGAAAGTAGACAACAAAACAGCTCAACAGGTTTTTAGAACAGAGCCACAGTGTCACTGTACAAGTCTAAACCATATAATTGTTACTTGATTTGACGGGTTGTTGTCAAATGGAGCCTTGAACTCACTTGTTGTGGTAGTGAATCGTAGCTGAAAGGCCTCTGGCACAGATCCTGTAGCACATCACGTGGACGAGTTCACTCAACCAACCCTTCACTCTGAAGCAACAAAGGTTTGTAATGAATATAATTAGGACTAAATAACACAGGACAAGACTATGGATAAATGAGCTCAACAGGTGTTTTATTATGAGTGCATTTTTCACCATTCTGCATAGACATCTGTCATTTACATGTAAATAAATACATTTGTCTAAATAAACAGATTGATGTTAATTGTTTTATTAAATTTTAATAGTATTACTAGGAATACAATTATATATAAATATAAATGATAAAATGATTTGTATGATATATTTGAAAACCGGTTTTGTGTGTAAATCATTGATATCAATGCAGATAATTCACTTCTTAGCTGTTGGACCTTTCAATGTCTCAACTGTTTACCCATAATCATTACCCACTCATCAAATGTTTTGGGAGAAAGTAGATTTGATCTGTCATCAAGCCCACTGAGACTATATTGCATTAAAGAAATGTGCTTGGCATCAACATTTCTTTAAAATGATCCCACTCGTGAGCTTATGACAGCCTATGATTTTCTCAGCATCCAAGTGGTGTAGATGCCTCAGGTTGAGTTGAATAATGAAGAAATATTCTTTTTAACTTTTTGTTGGCTAAGTAGTCTAGCAAATGTAGACATTTGTTCATAAATTGTGTGGTAAAGAAATCTAGTGGAGACCAGTACACCATTCTCTCATGTTGGAGACACCAGTGTCCAAAACATAATATAGTCTGGGAACATAATATAATGCTGATCTCTTCAGCATTAAGTGACGTCAACTTGATTAAGTGCAATCATGAATAATTCAAGCATTTGTAAGGCTGATAACATAACCAACATTACCTGAAATTAGGGAGGAATCCCACCATCGTTGTGCCAATTACCAACCAGCTTAACCCTATAGCTGTCAGTGTAATCCTGAGACAATAACAGAAGAGCAGATGCATGAAAAAGATGCATGGAAAAAATACTATACCATTTATACTATAAAAAAAATTATTGGACACATGATAACTGAATTTGACAATTGAATCAAACTGAATTAAAATTAAATCAAATTATTTTTTTACAACAAACAGGATTCTTTGATGAATAGAGAGTTCAAAAGAACAGCATTTATTTGAAAGCTTTTTCCTTGCTGAAAAAAAGTATTAATTTCTTTAAACCCCAAACTTTTGAACACTAATGTACTAGGTATAAAGTATTACTGGTACTGGTACACTACCGTAGAGGAAGTAATATGCTGTATCTCACAACCAAGCCAACCCCCCACAGTACAGTGAGCCTGAGAGAGATGTACTGGAAGTTGTTGTTGGTTCTGGTGAGGAGGTTCCAGGACACCAGCTCCTCTGAGGTGAATCTCTGCGTGACGTCATCTTCCACTATGCTCTCGATGCCTGTCTTGGTGAAGTACAGGACGTCGCTCAGAGTGAAGTCTCCGCGCTCGGCCGACTTCGGCCTGTTCCGACGTAACTCCTCAATCTCCTGCTCCAAAGAGGAATTATCCCGCTGAATCAAACCTGAGTCACACACACAAAAGTCCTGGTTAACTTTATAATGAAAGGCTCAACTATGATCAAACTGTAATATTGTGAAATATTATTACAATTAAATTTTTTAAAGTGTAATTTATTCCTGTGATGCAAAGCTGTATTTTCAGCATCATTACTCCAGTTTTCAGTGTCACATGATCCTTCAGAAATCATTCTAATATGATGATTTGGTGAACAAGAAACATTTCTTCTTATTATCAATATTGAAAACTTTTTTTTCCAATATTTTTGTGGAAACCGTGATAAAAAAAATTTTTTAGATGCAAAGAAAGTTCAAAAGTACATAATTTATTTGAAATAGAAATCTTCTGTAACATTGTAAATGTCTTCACTGTTTGTGTCCATTCATTTTCCTTATATGGAAAAGAACAACGTGAACATCTCTCTTTTTTCTATTCTAGGGAAGAAATAAAGTCACGCATGTTTGTAGCAAAATGAGGTAAATCATGACAGACTTTTATCTTTGATGTACGTAAGCACAGTGAACACAGTGCCCATTCTGTGCCATATTAAGAACACATTCAAACAAGAACACGTCAGACGCTTTATAACTGGGTATAATCAGTAACGCTATCATCCGCTTAGATGTTGATTAATCAGTGAAGATCAGTGAGGTATTGATAAAGAGCATTGATAAATCTAATGGAAGGTGTAACTGATAAAGACAGACTAAAGTCCATCATGAATGTGTGAGAGAGCAAGAGCAACTGTAATCATTGTGTAACACGTGATTGTTTGAGTAGACAAGATAAGCTGAGAACCCAAGAGATCCCAAAGCTCTGCTTGCGTCTTGGAAAACCGCCATCATGCAGCTAAACTAAAAGACATAAAAGATGTCCACGTTTACAAGAACCTGAGGAATGATATAGAAAAAACTCTTTTTCCATTGAAAGAAATGCAGAAATACTCAATAATCCTAATAAAATGACAAGCTGACTGATATTTAAGTCATTATTCATTCGCGTTTTGCTTCAATGATGTCCCGTCAACAACTTTGACATCAGTGTGAATGACTTTTAAATTTCAGCTTGTTCCTCATTCAAAGTTGTTGTCATATACTTCATTTTAATTGGGATATAGTACACATAATTTTTTTGGGATGTTGTGTGACGTCGCTCTCCACCCCATATCGTCCAGTTCACTCCATTCGTTTGTGCTCGGTTTGTGCCGTTAAAACAAACACTGTAACTATTTTCCCTCCGCATATATAACAAGTATAATTCAGGAGCTGTGATGTCACTCTCCACCCCATTTCGTCTAAATCGCACAAAGCGGTATCATTCGTTTGTGCTCGATTTGTGCCGTTAAAATGAACACTGTATCCATTTCCCCTCCTTAGAAACAACAAATAAAATTCGGGAACTGTGACATCACTGTCCACCCCATGCCAACTTCACGGAGGTTAATGAATGAACACACCGCAAAAGCAGTGCTAATAAATTACAAGTGTGAAATGTTCCTTTACCCGGGGTTAAAAGGAGTGTTTAGAAGGATGATAACCCGTGGTTAAGCACAGTGTGAAAAGCCCTTATGTGTGTAAACTCACCATTTGATGCGGAGTGTTTCAGTATTTCCTCTGCTCTACTCGCTCTTTGTATTCTGTGTGTTGCCCACTGTAAAAACACAGAGTACAGCTTAAGATATAGTGTATGATTCCATTTGCTTCTGAAACTAGGCTTTAAACTTGCATAATGAATCACAATTCATTAAGACCAAAGGGCACTTATCACTTATGATGATACAGCACATTTCAGTTTAAGAAATACGTACAGTACCATCTGATTATGCCACAGTGTTCATTGGTCAACAAAACTATTTCATTTCCCCTTGGGGAGTGTGTGCAATAGTGCAGCGTCCTTGTAGATGTAACATGTCAAGGACTATTCTAGAGTGTGTCATGAAAAAAGTGTGTCATCTCAAAGTTGTGTATAAATAATATATATATGCAGTTTTTTAAAGCTCAACAGAGAGAATTTGTGCTTTAATAAAATAATTTGCCACAGCAGAACTTTAACTTTAATGCAGGACTACCATTTGAAAAGATAAAGAGTGATTAAAAATGGTGACAAGCACAATCAACTGAATTGAATTGCTTTGTAAACGTTTACAGTTTCTACAATAGAACAAAATGTAGGGCATGACACTTTATCTTTTGGGAGCTGATAGGAGGAAAATTGGGTGTTACATACTAGAATGGATCCAGACAGAATGTGATTCGGTACGGTTTAACTTACATCAGTGAGGAAAAGAAAAGTCGTCTTAGTTGGTGGAGGAAGTTGCAACATTTTGATTAAGGGTTAAGATGAGATGAATGAAAGTCTTACAGGTTTGGAACGACATGAGGATGAGTAATTAATGACAGAATTTTCATTTTTGGGTGAACTATCCCTTTAACAAAAATGATTTCTAATAGTTAACAATAGCAACACCGGTCTTACGCACCTCTAAGGATTTCATAAGGAGCTTCATGTAGGTCTCTGTGATGCCTAGAGAGATGCCAAACATGGCGGGGAGCATTATCAGGACCACCACACAGGTGAACCAGATCCTCAGCACAGGGAAAAACGCAGCCCAAAACCCCTCCATGACCACACGGACTACACCACTTCACTGTACACTACACCACTGGGAGGAAAATATGATTAAATGCATTCAGTAATGTTTATTTAAAATAAGCATAAACATTTATGATAGTAATAAAACTTGATTAGAACAGACTTTTGATGATTTGATTTATCCCTGAAAGTCTTAAAAATCTGTATTTCTCTTTTAAATCAATCAAGGACACATGCAGTTTAAGCCATAAAGCAATATAACACAAAGCAATCAGTCAGATTAGCTTTTGTTTTCTCAATGAATTAAGCTCAAACTCACCAGGTTTGCTGAATTCAGCAGCTCTACAGGACAGAAAGCAGAGAATGTCCCTCGATGTCATACTCCTCTGACCCTTAGCATGATGGCGACTGTAACCTGAGGTGTTTAAAAGTCCGTTTAAGGAACTTCTTCAGCCTTTACTCAGAGTGATTGGGAAATAGCAATGCTGGAAGACATCCTACACCTGTAAAATGTAGTACAAAGTTCAAGAGCAACAAGAGAAAAATCGCCATCTTGTGGAAATAATGTTAGTGCATTTATGCACAGATGTGGGTTCATGCACATTTATGCACAGATGTGGGTTAAAAAACAAAGGTCGTAGACAGGGACATGAACTTTTCTCAACATCAACAGGTTAGAACATATTAATATATATCTTTTAACATATAATATATAATATGTGCATTTATATTCATGCATTTAGCAGATACTTAGACACTTTTTTAATAAACTTTCAATAGAGGAATATAAGCCATTTGTCACCAAGCCAATGATATTTGTTGTCTACAATCTTAATAATAAAAAATAATAATTATTGTTCATTAATAAATAATAATATAAGCAATAATAATGCGTCTCTGTTTTTCATTTTTTTTAGTATCCCAAAACTTACTGTTTAAATAATAAACAGTATTATTGTAAAGTACCAAATTGTAAGGGAACGTCAACATTTTAGGGGATGTAACTAGTTTTAATCACATTTTTGCAGCTAATTAAAATAGTACTGCAGTGACAAAAGCATAAAACGGCATGCATGATTAAGCAAATGTTTAAACCAGTTTTATATGACGTTTGGCATGACACTTCTATCACTGCATGAATGCATGAATGCATGAGTGCATGAATGAATGAATGAATGAATGAATGAATGAATGAATGAACGAATGTATGAATTCCTCTGTTTTTCAAAGCATTCAGCGAAATTAATGAAGAATATAATAAATAATGAGGGAAATTAAAGGGTTTATAAAGTTAAAACATCTTAGTGGGATGGGAAATAAAATCTGCAATAACAGAGCAATTTTGGCCGGGGTGTGAGAGCATGTGTGATCCATATGGATATGTAATCCTCTCTAAAATTAGACAGTCTTTAATTAAATAACCATATCAAGATGAGACAAAGGAACTAGCCCAAAATAGTTTTCTTTCCCTAAAAGGGTATGCTTTAAAACAGGAGAAAGGAGATTTGCCTTTGAATATAAGTTCCATTTAAGTCAAAATGTTACCGTGTACCAAATCTACAAATTTAATTTACCACATGAGCAAAATGTACTTATCCCATATATTATAATTAATATAATTAATATTTAATAGCTCAAAAAGCACAGCAATGCTAGAGGTTTTTAAACTGTCACGATTCACTCTGGAATACTTGATTCTAATTGGTCAATAGCGCCATCCAGCGGGCTACTTGGATATTTCCTAATATTCGCTGAAATAACACTAAAAAAAAGTGCCTCAAAAAAGTACTCCGAGGTCTTCAGTGATACATTACTGTAATATATTTTTTGCGTTTTTTTTTTTGCACTATAAACGGCCGTTCACACAGAACCTTTCGTTTTATTTAATTTTTTATGTAAACATGCGGACGCTCTCGAGTCTCGCCTCACGTATGAAAACGGCATTTAAAAAATGCGTCGAGCTCAAGTTTCTTTTCATCCCACTGCCCTGCGTCTTGCGTTTTTATGGTCGTTCACAAAGAAATTGCACACAGTGGAAAGCTAAGTTTTTTAGCTTTTAGTAGCCTAGGAATATGTTAGCCTTACTGTTAGTGTTATCTATAAGCTAGTGTGCTCAAAAACAATGACAAAATTCACATTTAGAAGATAAGCATTCAAAACTTACAGTCTCTCATCTCCACCAATATCCCAGAGAGCAACATAGTATCGGCCCAGATCCGGGCCACGTCTGGTGCGTACGGAATCCACATGTACCAGATGTGGCCCGGATCTGGGCCTACACATGTTGCTGTCTGAGAAGGATCAATGTTTTTGATGACATATCACACTGTTCACACATTTACTGTTTTCTTCATGGTGAATGGCACATAACACACTATAGGGGATAGTGAACGATTCAGACTGTAAATATGCTTTCCATTGGGGCGAATAAAGTCTGGTTTCACATTATTAGCCCCTTTCACACATACAGTACTGGTAAATTACCTGTAAATTACTAGAAACAGATCATGTGTGAACAGGACCTTTTCAAATATACCGGTAAATTGGTTCCGGCAATTAACCAGTAGGGAAGTTGTAACATTACCAGTAATTACTGGTAAATGCGCTGTGTCACGCGGATTTGCACGTACGAGGTCAGAAGGCTCTGACGTAAATGATTTGGGCCAATCATAAAATGATGACGCATGATGCGTTTACTCAGCACTGTTTACAAATGTCTTGAAATTGGAGTCATATCGAAACTAAAGTGCTTCTCCCCATCCGGGCGGATGAAGAGATTTGTCAAAAACTTTAGAGGTCACTTTCGGTTAATGACATCATCACAGAGTTTACCGGTATTTTGGAACTGATGTGTGAATGATCTGTTACCAGTGGGAACAGCACAATTTTGAATTTACCGGTAAAGTCGTTCTGGCAATTTTACGGTAATTTACTGTGATTGCTGTGTGAAACGGGCTACGCAAACCGTTGCAGCGATAGCATAGAGCGGATCATATTCACGAGTCGGAGCAGACTACAAAACATATTGGACTCATTTGAATTCTACACAGAATGTTATATTTTATAGCGATATGGAAGATTTTAGGAGGAGAAACGTTTAGAAATTAGGAGAAAACTGCAGCTTTATCCAGCTCAACGGCTCTGGCTGAGCTGTGCTATAAACGAGATGATATGCTATTGGCTATTTGAAAAAAGGGGAGGAGCTGTTCGATATGTCCCGCCCTGTCTTCCTGTTTCAGTGGGCCTTTAATCTGAATTAATCTGTGGGCGAGCACAGCAGTTAAACATGTCCGCATTGTTTACAAAGATAGCTTTAAGACACTATACTTATACAATTATGAACAAACATAAAATCAAATCATTATTTATATCAACGAATTTGGTGAGCAGCCCGTGGAGTAAACGGGATTATGTACAGTCAGCTGGTCATTATCGCACAATAAACCACTGAGGAATAATGACCAGCTGACCGTACATTATCCCTCACTTAAGACACGTACAAAATTCTGGGTTGCACTAAGATTTCTTATGGATAAGCAACTTTTCCAGTCTATTTTTGAACAATAAAAAGTGTCATTTGAGTGTGTAGGTACCTCCCTTGTTTTTATGTCCTGTGGCGATCTCCTCTCCTCTCTCTCTCCTCCTGCGCGTGGAAACAGGAGGAAAGTCAGTCACTGGAATCTCTCCTCCCACTCCACATCATATTCCTTCATTCTCTGTTCACTTTTCCTTCTCCGTGTCGCTGACCCCAGAGGTCTCCTGCTTTCACCAGAAACTCCCCTCAGGACTGACTTTAACTAGTTCTTCGGCTTCAATGCCGCAGAGCGTTTATTCACCCTTTTAATTTTGCGTTGCAGAAACATGCCAAGTCGGGTCAGCGTCGCGATTTTGCGGTTTAATTGTGTTTTCTTTCTGGCTGCGAGCCACGTCAAGAGCTCTGATCCGGACTACCTCTTTCCAGACACAGAACAAGGTTTGTGCATACGTTTTCATGCATAAGAATTATACAGTTGTGTTCAAGCATATTTTACTACAGATTTTAGGCTGTTTTATTTACAGAAGCAGCTGGTAAGTCCTTATGATATGTCAAGTGTTTCACTGAGGCGAGTGGTCAGTCCATGTTTCTGTTTATGGAGTCCTGAACTTTACACAATCTCATTCTATAAAAGCACATTTAACCCTTTTATGTAGGAATGATTCAGTTACAAAGGATTTTTTTTACTTCAATATAACATTCTTTCTCAATCTTGTATAGCTATGTATTTGGAGAAACTTGCACATCTGTTCATTGCAGTAAAAGGTACATCAACTCTTTCATCAGTCATTTTGACTGTTTTATGATGTCTGACATGAACAGGACAGTGATGTAGAATTATGGGTAAGGATCAAAGGTAATCATTCATTGTGGTTTGGATAAAGTCACTCTCTGAATGGTTAAAATGGCTTGAATGAATCAATGCCTATAGGTTATATTTCACCCTATCAGAAGAATTTTTTTTATTAGAAGTATTTTGATATTAAAGGATTTTAGGAGTATTAAAATGCACACATTTTGTATTTTTTGCACATTCACTTTTTGTGTCATTTGTTTTTAGTTTTTTTTAAAGAATGCACACACACACACATATATATATATATTGTGCATGTGTGTGTGTGTTTATTTTATATATATATAATATTATTTCATTCATTAGGCTATACATAGCATCAATATATATGCACACATATATACACTATATGTATTGTAAGAAAGCCATTTTTTCTCTGAACAACTCAAGTGAAGTTTCCTTTATTTACAGTATATAGCGCTTTATACGATACAGATTGTGTCTAAGCAGCTTTTAAACAGCAAAGTAATGATTCGATGATGCCAACAGAATTCAACTCTGCAGTAAAGCAGCTCTAAAAGGACAACAGTACACAGTTATTATGCAGTTGAAATCAGTTCAGTGTTGATTCAGTTTTGTTCAATAACTATGTAAAGTCAATTATGGAATGAGTTCAATTCATCTATAAGCTAGCTCTGGAGAAATCAATGATGTCATCATCCAGCTCAGTTCAGTTCTCATCCAATAGTGTCAGTGCAGTAATATCAATAATATTTCTGAATATTAAGGGTCCCCAACTAAGTAAGCCAAAGGCGACAATGGCAAGGAACTTGAACTCTCCCTTAAGCCTGACATTACCCGTCGTCCTATTCCCAAATGATCATAGTTTTAAAAAATTTGGAAAATAATTTTTACCCTGTTCTTATCCAGCCTTACATTTTTATTTCGAATATTCTGTCATCTCTGAAATCTGCCACATAATGGAAGTTGAATGGGTTGCTAATGCAGTTTCATGTATTTGAAATTAATCTGACTGTTTCTTTCAGAGTCCACTAGTAAACAATGTTATTTTAGTATTATTTAAGCCCCTGCGGCCGGTTGAATAAACATAGCCATAAAGTTAAGACAGTGTCTTAAGTTCTAGTATGACCTACTAGCAGTTAGTCAGGGGCAGTCAGTCTTAGTTTTCGTTATCAAAGTATTTTATGTAACTGATTTAAAAAAGCTATGACCATCTTAAAGAAAATAAATTGATGTCAACTTGTAAGACTAGACTTAGATGTTTATGCAACCGGCCCCTGGTTTCACAGACTAAAGTCTAAGTCTAATCCAGACTAAAATGCATGATGCATGTCATCAATCATCATTGATGACAATGTTTTGTCTCAAGATGCACACCAGTGTAGTGTTTTTTTTTTAATCTAAGGCATGTTTATAAAAGCTATTTAAATGTCCTACTGAACTAAGGCCTAATACTGGCTTAATCTAAGCCTTTTCTGTGAAACCAGGCACTATACTATTATATCTTTATTTTAGTAATTCAGTAATAAAATATTCAGTTAAAAAAAAATATGTTATAAAATAAACTTCAACTTAAACATAAAATTTAAAAAAAAAAAAAATGTTTTTTTTCTACGTTTAAGCATTTCACCTTATATTTTGTATATTTATTTAAATGAACGAAAACAAGTTTTAGTTTTAGTTAACAATTACCAAACTCCCGTAAACCTGGTGGTCCCAGACAGAACAAATGCCTGTCTGGAGCGACATCGACTGGCCTGTTAGACTCTTAACTCTTTGGCCCCTGTTTTGTTTGCAAAAAGAAGTCAGTGTTTAGCCCTCAGAGTGCCTCTACAATGGGCCGACTGTGTGTTCAGCAGAGTAGATATGAAAGAGTTTATATTTTCCAATAATGACCGTCGGACTGTAAATCATCCCACTATTACGCGACAACTTACCAAATAGATACACAAATGGACATGAACTATTGATCTGAGTTTAAATGATTTTAAATCTATGAAGGAGATTGTGTCTGACAACTGAATTTCACTGCAGAATGCCACGATTGGCCAATCAGAATGAGCTGTTCCAGAGACCCATGTAATAAGATCCAATAGTAGTCTGTTATTCGAAGTGGACGCTCATAAAAAGCGGGGAACTTGAGAAGAACTGTAACCAGGTCAGTGTGTCAGCACATAACATGACTCATTCTGACTTGGCAATTGAACAAGAAGTTGCAAACAGGAGAGGCGAGGGAATCGATTGTTGGTGAAAGCTCAGAAAGAGTTCTGGATTTGAAAATGAGCTTCGATTTATTAGGTGCATGCATAATTTGCAGAAGAATGCATGCATTACTTGCAGTAAATGCTGTCTCTGTCTGTCCGTCACTGCCTGAGCATGCATGCTCCTCCTGTAAGGTCAATCAACAGCGCTTCATTCCGTTCTCATGTTATCTTCCCCTAAAAACATTCTCTCTCAGTCTCGGGTGCCATTACACTCGCATTCCTTTCGCTTGTATGCATTCACTCCTCAGAGACTCAGGTGTTTAAGAAGAAAATAAATAACTGACAGATAGACCTCTATAAAAATGCTGTACAGGTTATTGAGACAATGCCAGGTGCTTGAGACAAAGTCAGGATTCCTTGTGACCACACTAAAATATAATGAGGTGCTAATGATCAGTACAGAGCATTTATGCACT
>FLSR01001040.1:4259-32534 GCA_900092035.1 Leuciscus waleckii
GATTTACTGCAATGCTTTTTTTCCCCTTAGTTGGTCATAACAAAAGTGGATGTTACTGGTTCAGAACATTTTCCGGTGAAATTTTTTATTTTTGTCATACTTCCAAAAAATCTGTGATTGCGAATGACAGTCTCCACACCGGTGGTGATTGACAGCCGCACATTCTCCTCAAAACATCGGATTCATCCGCGCTGTGCCGAGCCGAGGCACAACGCACAAGTTGATAATTCCGCGAATAACTGCAGTTGCAGATTTTGAACAGAGATGGCGACAGAGAGGAAAAACTACGGACTGCAGCTTTAAAAAAATTATAATTCTGGTGCAACACTAGTAAAGAGCAACATGTAGAATAGTGTTGGGTCACTTTAAGTGACTTTATTTGAGGAGACAGAAAACGGCACAATGAAACAATACAATCATCGTCTTTCATTTTCAATTTCTTTTAAACAGTCAGTTCCCTCGCCTGACCCACAACAGATCATTACAAACATAGACATACACTAACACTAATGGTTCAAAGTTAGGAATAATATTTTCAGTGTTTTTAGAAAAGTCTTTTATGCTCTTCAAGGCTGCATTTATTTGATCAAAATACAGTAAAAAAATGATATTATTATATTGTGAAGTCTGCATATTAGAGTGATTTGTGAAGGATCATGTGACACTGAAGACTGGAGTAATAATGCTGAAAATTCAGCTTTGATCACAGGAATAAATTACACTTTACTATATATTCACATAGCAAACAGCTGATTTACGTTGTAATAATATTTCAAAATTTGTACTGTATTTTTGATCAAATAAATGCAGCCTTGGCGAGCAGAAGAGACTCTTTCAAAAGCATGAAAAAAATATGAATTATTCAAAATTTTCACACATTTATATAGCACTTTATGCAAGACAGATAATTTCAAAGCAGCTTCACCGTAATAAACATGCAATAACAGTGTTAATGTTGTCAAATTATGTATAAGTATGATATTTTTGTTCTCATCTGATAGTGTTAGTGCTGTCAAATCAATAATATTTCTGAATATTGTGTAAAATATAAATGTATATGATAGACTCGTTTTTAACAACCCATTTTCAAGATTTGGCAGACTAGATTTGGACAACTAGTCCATGATGTTTAGCATGTTTGAATATCTTTTTTCCATTCAAAAAAGTAGACTGTGGTCTTAAATGAACTTAAATGTGAGTTATCTGTGTTATCTTAAATCTGTTCATCATGCACATCATGGAAGACTTATAGATATAGATTTAAATCATATTTTTTCAAAGCTGTATATCATTGAAGAAATCTCAAACGCTCTGCCACACTGAAGACTGGAGTAATGATGCTGAAAATTCAGCTTTGATCACAGGAATAAATTACACTTTACTATATATTCACATAGAAAACAGCTGATTTACATTGTAATAATATTTCACAATTTTTACTGTATTTTTGATCAAATAAATGCAGCTCTGGTGAGCATAAGAGACTTCTTTCAAAAGCATGAGAAAAATATGAATTATTCCAATTTTTCACACATTTATTACATTTATTATTATAGCTTCACTGTAATAAACATGCAAATAACAGTGTTAATGTTGTTAAATGAATGTATAATACGTTTGTTCTCATCTGATAGTGTTAGTGCTGTCAAATCAATAATATTTCTGAATATTGTGCAAAATATAAATGTATATGATTGACTCGTTTTTAACAACCCATTTTCAAGATTTGGCAGACTAGATTTGGACAACTAGTCCATGTTTAGCATGTTTGAATATCTTTTTTCCATTCAAAAAAGTATAAATGAACTTAAATGTGAGTTATCTGTGTTATCTTAAATGTGTTCATCATGCACATCATGGAAGACTTATAGATATAGATTTAAATCATATTTTTTCAAAGCTGTATATCATTGAAGAAATCTCAAACGCTCTGCCTCTAGAACTGGATGATTCGGGTAAATTAGTAAGTTTAAAGTCTGTAAGCCATTGTCTAGTTTGTTGGTCAATGAGTTTCAGATGCTGTTGACTCTTGGTTCTTTTATCTTTCTCAGATCGTATGGTTTATGTGTCCAGCATGTTAACCCTGTCTTTAGGCTGGAGTTTAGAGTATGGACTGGAGTTTAAGGTAAGGTCAGATAAAATACAAATATGGCACAATCTTAATAAGTCATTGATTAGTTTTAATTGACAGTTCTCAACTTCTTGATTGCCTGTATCGTCACAAAATGTAAACTATATTATCGGCCAGCATAATATGTCAAATGCAACTATAAGGCTTGAAGATCTTAAAGTCCCCCTGTGGTGTAAATCCAGCTTTTAATGTTGTTTATGTGTCTATGTGGTGTTTTTAATGTGCTTTAAAACAAACCATGTGTAAGTTCATAAGTCGACAGCATTGCTGAGTATTTCCTCCTTAAAACTGCAGTGAACCAAAGACAGTCTCAAAAACACGCTTTGAAATCGCTGGTGTTTCTGACTTCACAAACTACCTTGTAACCAATCAGATCAACGTGTGATCGTCAACCAGTGGATCTCTGAGCTGAGTGAGTGAGTGGAGGCGGGCCTCATTTGCATATTCATAGAACCGCGCATACTAAATGAGGCAAGGGTGTCGTGTTACACTCAAGATATTTTAAGGCTCGAAGAATTTTGTTTTCAAAGAAAAAACTTTTAAATATGTCATTTTGGTGATCACAGATGAGTTTTAAGGGATAAAACTATTGACTACAGGGGGACTTTAAGAGATATTTTAAACATTAATATCATGATTTTCTGTAAAGCTGTATTGTGAAAAGCTCTATGTGACTTTACACATCTGTATCTTTACAACTGTACTCCTTTCATAAGGACAACTGACCTTGTAATGATTTCACAATGCATATTAAACAAGATTCTTCTTAAAGATTTACAGGTTTCTGAGCTTTAAACAACCAGTGATCTGCGGTTGTGCTTCTGTGGTTTGCTTAATTATGTTGCTGATTATAGATCACTGTTGGAGAACAGACGCTATCCGAACACATATTTAATGCTCCGCAGATGCAGATGTTTTGGACAGGCTCGTTAGCAGGTGCTCAGGATC
This sequence comes from Leuciscus waleckii, assembly GCA_900092035.1. Taxonomy (NCBI): domain Eukaryota; kingdom Metazoa; phylum Chordata; class Actinopteri; order Cypriniformes; family Leuciscidae; genus Leuciscus; species Leuciscus waleckii. The sequence continues at coordinate 7,339 of FLSR01001040.1, forward strand.
TGAAGACGACGTATGAACTCTAAACGATCTTTCATGATTCGGTCCCGTGATCCAGAATCAAAATGGACAATTCCTATTTTCATGGAATATTGGAGTATTTATTATCAGTGCACATCATTATTTGTTTAAATTCATGTTTTTTTGTAATCTTGAATGCAGAATTAGTTCCTCTCGCAGCATCTCTTCTCTTCTCTGATGATGTGGGCGGGGCAACCTGTCAATTACACGCTATCAGCCAATAGCAAACCACAACGATCCAATCAATTCCCGTGGGACAAAATCAAGCCCCGCCCACATGTGTTCTTGTTCCTGAAGGATTTAACTCTGATATACGGCACAATAGGGATGTGTCATACTCATGCTGACTTTAATTACACACACTGACAGATGTTATTTTTCTACGATGCTACAGATTTTTTTAATAGTTTTAGCCACTTTTAACAAAGGCATATTTGTCTGATTTGAAAAGGCCTGGTTAATATTAACCAGTGCCTTTTTCTCTTATTCAAAGCCGTTATAAAGGTGACCGCTCAGTGATTGCCAATATAGTTATTAAATGTGAAATATCAATCTGTTTTCTGTGAAGAACTGTTTTTGTCTATATTTTGAGGCTGTTTTAAGTCATATTTGATTGAGTCATATTCACATTATAATGAATAATCGAGTGTCTCTTTTGAGAAAGAATAACAACTTCAGTAATTATATAAATAACGTCTGCAGCTCATTAGTTTTATTAGTTGGAGATCTCTGTGAATTTCCTCTAGTTCTTCTGAGAAGATGTTGGCCATCTGCAGGTTTCAGCTCATCTGCCAATGAGACGAGAGCTAAATAACAATCATAACGTGATATGAAAGGAGACCAGTTCTCTGTCAGTTCACGTCAAGTATAAAACGATTTAATATAAACAGAAGCGAATGTTTTGAATGCGAAGCTGAGTGATGGCTTTCATCAGCAGGTTTATACCTGGAGTTCCTATTCATATCTCAATAGCGCTTGTTGAAGAGCTTCATAAGGACACGACCTGTCAGAAACACACACATCTCATTCACCGGTGAGTATCCTGAGCTATTGTTTTAGGTTAGTCACTTATATAATATGAAGAGCTCAAGGCCACCTGTTTTTAGCATGACTTTACTGCTGAGAAAGGGCTTTCTTTGGCACAACGCGAACAACTTAAAACCTGTTTTAACAGCAAAATACTGCAAATATCAAGAGAATGAAGAAGAAACAGTTTAGGGAGATGGAGAACTAGTGTCAAGGAAGGCGCAGGGGAAACAAACAGCAGCTTATAGAGAGTTTCTGTGGAAGCTTGTTTCCACCAAGGAATAATAAATAAATAAAAGTAATTGCGACTTTTTATCTTGCTATTCTGACTTTTTCCTTGCACTTGGGAGAAGAAAAATAATTTTTGACAGACATTCTGCTCACATATTACAGTGCCCCTATTATGCTTTTTCAAAAATGACCTTTCAATGAGTAATAGAGCTGTTTGTGATTTGTAAAAGGTCTGCAAAGTTTTAAAGAGGTCATGAACTGGCTTTTTAAATTTTTTTATATTGTTGTCTGAGGTCAACTTATGACGTTCGCTTGGATTTTACATTCAAAAACATCAAAATGAATAAGTAATAGGCTATTTTCTACCCTGAGCCTAGCTCCTGAAACGCTCGTTTTTTATGGGCGTGCCGCATTGAAGCCCACTGCTATGATTGGATAACAGTTTTGCATATTATAATGAGTTTCATGTAATGCGTGAATCAGTGGGCGGGGCTAAACAGGCAGTGTTGATGTAGGCGTTGCTCTTCTTCTGCGGAGGCGGGGTTTGACACCCTTTGACGTCATAGATGCCCACTTCGTTCGCTGTGCCTGCTGTCAATAAAAGCTTTTATTGGACTAACAAGGAAGTTTTCAGTTCTGAAACTTACAGGATATTCTTATAGTATGATGACCTCTATATGTCAAAAGTCTTATATGCAAAAGGAAAATTTGATTTCTCAGTTCATCACCCCTTTAAAGATCAAAGTGCACAATGAATAATGTTATTTTCTCCTTAAAAAAAAATTGATTCTGAACTGCCGAAACGAGTTGCAGACTGAGCCATCCGACCAATCAGAGCAGAGTAGACCAATCACAACAGACTGGGCCATCTGACCAATCAGAGCAGAGTAGACCAATCACAACAGACTGGGCCATCTGACCAATCAGAGCAGAGTAGACCAATCACAACAGGCTGTGCCATCTGACCAATCAGAGCAGAGTAGACCAATCACAACAGACTGGGCCATCTGACCAATCAGAGCAGAGTAGACCAATCACAACAGGCTCTCGGAAAGGAGGGGTTTAGAGAGACTGGATCCTTTATCGATCCATTTTCAAAAATGAGCTGATGCTGCAATGTATATTATGAGAAATTTAAAGTGTTCTCTGACTTTGATTGCATGCAAATGTATTGTAGGAGACTCAAAACAACATTAGGAACCTTTAAACAGCATAATAGGATAATAGGGTGACTTTAATGCGGCAGAGTTTGTGCTGGATATACAGTGTGATCAGACTTTAGCAATTAAAATGTTCTAAGTAATGTGAAATGTCAAAACATCTCCAAGGCCCATTAATATTGTAACAAATGCATTGCTAACTAATGAGACCTCATTTCTAAAGCGTTTCAAATATTAATTAATACTATGGATATGCAATTAATTTACCATGTAATAGAGTTTATTATTATTACTATAACTTTAAATGGTTAAGTTGGTCTTAAAGCAGTCACAGATCTGCATTTTACAACAAAACTCTGAATGCTTCTGTGCTATAAAACGTGAATTCCTTCAATCTCAATTACTAATTAAACTACTTATAAATAAGAAAATGTCTTATGTAACTCTTCATAAAATAAGGTGCATTGTCTGCCAGGAACATGAATGCAAATAAAAGTCAAACAAATGGCTTTTGTGTTAGTTTGATGCATGATTTGACACACAGTTCTGTTGTTGTTTTTTTGTAAAACGGCCAATAAAAGCAGCAGTCCAAGATATTTTTAACTCACTCGGGCCTTGGATTAAGTGCTGGACCAGGACCACCCCGAAACCGAGTCCTGGAAGCTGTGTTTACTGAACCGCTGACTAAACAACCTCAGCCCTCACATTACACACACCACGAGTTGGTCAGATGTGAAGTGTCGCATCTTTACATGCATCGGGACACTGCATACTTTAATTTCCACCCCGCATTTTGAAAAGATGCAAATGCTTTGGGTGTTTGAAACAAATAGTGACAAATAGTTCATTCTTTGCCATCATTATTATTTATAGTAAAGAATGGTGTCGGATTGCAGAAGGCCAGAAGACGGGTCCTCAGTGGGCGACGCACTTAAAATAGACTGAGGACTTATTTGCCAGAGTAAAACCATGACAATCATGCTAACTTGAATCAAGTCATTGTCTATGCATATTGATGTTTAAATGCTTGAAAACATATATATATTTCCATTTCATCTACATTTAACTGTATCTATATTGTTTAAACAATCAAAAATATATATATTTTTCCCATCTTTGGTTCCCCATACAAAACAATTCATAAAAGAGAATTTTTCTCTTATGCTGCGTCCGAAATCATATTCTGTCTGAGTAGGCACGACATTTAGTTTGAAACTTTCTTCACAACTGTTAAAAAAGTGTTTTTGCTGTATATAGCATGAATGTATGGAAGCTTGTTTCCGCCACAGAATAAAAACTTAAAAAGGTAATTGTGACTTTTTATCTCACAATTCTGACTTTTTTTTTATCACAATTGCATTTCTCAGAATTGTGTGATATAAAGTTGCAATTGCGAATAATAGTCAGAATTGCGTGATATAAAGTCAGAATTGCGTGTTATAAAGTCAGAATTGCAAGAAAAAAGTCAGAATTGCGAGATATAAAGTCAGAATTGCGAGATATAAAGTCAGAATTGCGAGATATAAAGTCAGAATTGCGAGATATAAAGTCAGAATTGTGAGTTTATATCTCGCAGTTCTGACTTTATAACATATTAAGAGATAAAAAGTCACAATTATCTTTTAAAATGTTTTATTCTGTGGCGGAAACAAGCTTCCATATGAATGTGTGTAGTCTTTATGAAATCCGGACGTACTACATCCTAAGGCTTCACTGTCCTTCACAAATCCTCTCCTGTGGCCTCATGGGATATAAAGTGTCCATCAGATGCGCACGTCAGAATCTTGCTGGAAGTCGTATTTTGCCTTATTCTTTATGAATACACACACTCCTCTGCTGGCGTACTGTTTTTGGCCTTCTACTAGTAGGAAAGTATTCGAATTGGACGCAACGTTAGTGTGAAGAACATTTTCACAATCTTTTCCCCACTATAAAGAACCTCTAGTGGTTCCATGGATGTTCTTCATGAAGTCATCAATGCTAATAAAGAACCTTTATTGTTATTAATAGTGTAGCAAACGCAGTACTTTGTTGTTTTGACCCGGTGGATTAAAGCGAGCAGCTGCGACGGGCCGTTCTCAGAGGAGGGCGAATAATCTGAGGGGTTTTTCTCTTTAGCCCCTCCTCACTCAAGCTTGGGTTTCACAATCTCTTTCTCCAGCTCGACTCTCAGTTCCTGTGCAGACGGTGAAGCACCTACAGCTGGAGCCTCATGGAGAGGGTCTTTATCATATGAGCCTTTCAATAAGAAACCCATATTTCTCTGCCTTTTATATTCTGCTCTTTTTTCAAATTTATTCTATTGGCTGTTGCATTTATCAAGTATGAGAACCTGGTGAACATCTAGAAGAGGATGCTGTGATATAATGGTGCATTTCATGAGAAGCTGATCTACTTTAAGGAAATGAAGGCTCGAAAAGTGAACTTTAAGGTGAGTTTCATTTTATTTAAGAATCTGAAAACTTTATCATAACTTTATACATATCTTAAACTTTTAATGTTTTTCTTTTGGTTTTGTTCTTGTGCGGCATATAGAAAAAAATTAGATTTAGAACTAAAATGCTACTCTTGCTTTGCTTACTCTGAACTTTATATATATATATGTGTGTGTGTATTTATGTATGTATATGTATATGTATATATATGAAGAGTTCAGATGCAAAAGGCTCTGAAATGTTCTTCTAGAATGATCATTTTTAAAAAGCTTGTATATTTAAGTTCAATAATTTTACTTAAATGGCAATGCAAATTACCTATTAATTGTCATTTAAGTGAAATGATTGAACTTAAATATACAAGCTTTATAAAAATGATCACAGAAAATTTCAGATGGCACTTAGAGGCTTTTGCATCTGAACTCTTTATATATATATTGATATATATTTTTATTAATATATTTTTTAATATATTTTTATATACTGTATGCATATTATTATTATTAGATATATTGAGACATTTCTTCATGCATTCATCATTTAACATTAACTGTTGGGCTGCTATTTGTCTTCATGCTTGCTTAGTTTAATTCCTAAAGAAATTGATTTTAATTGAGTTTGGACATATCCTTAAGGATAGCAAAAAGGAATTTGATTATAATTTGGAACTAATCCAGATCTCATGGAGGAATAAAGCATGAAAAAATAAGCTTAAAATGTTCAGTTTTTCCGGCAGGATCATATTTGAGTCCATAGATGTTCTTTTGTGTCGGCTGTGTGTGTCTCAGTGATAGAGGACCGTGAAAGCTTCAGAATAACCTCCCGTTGATCATGGGCTCCTCGTGCGTCGGGCTAATGCTGATGCTGATGTCGCTGGTCAGTCTTCCGGGCTCCAGTGGTGTGTGTCCTCGTCAGTGCGCGTGTTCGGTGTCCGCTGAGGTTCACTGCACCTTCCGTGCGCTCGCCACCGTGCCCGCCGGCATCTCCAGACAAGTTCTGCGCATTAATTTCGGGTAAGTCACTTCTAATCATGTTCTTTAGTGTAATATAGTCTTTATAGTTTATTATAATATAGTAAGTTGTATACTATGGTGTTACTAGTAACACCATAGCAACCACCCAGAACACCATAGCAACCGCCTAGCAACACCCTAGCAACCACCCAGCTCATCTAGCAACCACCTAGCAACAGCATAGCAACCACCCAGAACACCCTTGCAACCACCTAGCAACCACCCAGAACACCTTAGCAACCCACTAGAAACACCCTAGCAACTTTAAACTACTTCAAACTATACTTTAAACTACTTTAAATTTTAAACTACTTTAAACTTCTTCAAACTTTCTGGTCCAAACTTTCTCAAGCCAACTTAAAGTTTGTCTCGACAAACTTTTTAATCTAATTATAATATAGCTAAAATAGTTTAAATCTCACAATATCGGACTTTATAACTCACAATTCTGAGAAAAAAGTCAGAATTCTGAGAATAAACTCTCAATTGCAAGAAAAAAGTCAGAATTGCGAGATAAAAAGTTGCAATTAAATAAAAAAAATTTAAAATGTATTGCTTGCCAGAAACAAGCTTCCAAAGTTTGGGGTGTTACAAATTATTTTGAAATCAACAAAAGTTTGAGAGAAAATTGCTAGAGAGAGAACAATCATTTACATCATGTGACTTTTGACTCAAAACCTTGCTGAAATTACTCAAATATTGAAATAACTTATCCATGTGACAACTAGCCCAGGCCATCCATGTTATATACGTGTGCATAAAAATAGAGCATTTTTTTTTGTTATAATATAACTTAAGCGTAAAGAAATAACCCATGTTTGGAAGCTTGTTTCTGCCACAAAAAAAAAAAAAAAAGTTATTTCAAGGTTTTTATTCTGACAGTTGTGTAATTCTGAAGTTATAACTCACAATTCTGACATTCTTTCTCACAATGGTGAGTTATAAACTTGTAATTGTGAGAAAAAAGTCAGAATTGTGAGAAGAAAAGGTTGCAAGCTTCCATCCTGATGATTAAATGCAGCTTAATTTTGAAAATATGATTGATATCTATGCTTTTACCATTTAACAGGTTTAACGCTATAAATCACATCACAGACGTCTCTTTTGGTGGCCTTCGAAAGCTGGAGCTACTGATGATGCACGGCAACAATGTGCAGAAAATATCAGATGGTGCTTTTCAGGATCTCGTTTCCTTGCAGGTAAAAGCACACTAGCACTTCATTTAGTTCTAATTAATTAGTACATTTGCTCTAGTTTAACTGGTGAATGTAAAAGTATGCACTTCGGTTGCTCATAGGACATACTGGCTTGGTATTTTGTCATAATAACTCAGAGTTCACTGCCAAAGAGTGAATGTGTCTTTCCTGCAGGTTTTAAAAATGAGCTACAACAAACTGAAAGTCATCACCGGACACACCTTCTCTGGTTTGACGGGCCTTATTAGGCTTCATCTGGACCACAACCGCATAGAGTTCATCCACCGGATGCTTTCAGAGGATGACGTCGCTCCGTTTGCTCCACGTAGAGGCCAACCATCTGCAAAAGCTCCATCATGGTACTTTCAGCACCTTCTCACTGCTCCAGCGTTTCCCCGTGTCCAGCCTGAAGCATCTGTATCTCTCCGACAACCTCCTTCGCACAGTACCCAGAAACATGCTGGAGAACATGCCTCAGCTGGAGAGCCTCTTCTTATGTGGAAACCCGTGGAGCTGCGACTGCCGGATGAGCTGGATACAGGATTGGAGCGCACGCAATTCAGGTAAATCATCTGTGTCCGAGTGCTCTAAATGTTCATGCTGTTATCAAATACATTTGAATTTCCTGAAGAAAATCTCAGCGTTTGTGCAGCAGCAGAAGAAGAATGTTAGAGTTTAAGGTCAGTTCAGGTTGTAGTCTTTGTTTATGTGTAAAGAAAATGCTTAAAATTACAATTCAGTATGATCAGAATTGAGAACGACCTCATCACGGTTTGTTGCATTTTAAATGCTGAATATTCTATGAATGTAAGCACTAAGCAGGGCCTAAAAAATATACCAGCCATAAATATTTTTTCCAGCCATGAAAAACGGGCAGTAATGAGACCAAATGTTCAGATACCAGAGAACATTCACAGTTCTCTATTCCAATTTTGATGCCACAGCAAAAAGCTACTTGCCTAACTAATATACATTTAAAACATTATTACAGACAATTAAACAGTCAGTAATAAAATAAGAAAAAATAATCATACAACAAGCAAAAGAACAAAAAAAATACAATATAACAAAGATACAAATGAAATAAACAGTGCTTTTCAGCTTTTTCATGTAGATTTGACAGCAGTTTCTCGGTACAGGAATTTAATAAAGCAATCAAATAATAAAATAACACTGCATAGTCTTCACTGTAATCACTCACAAGAGCAGTGAGTGATTTTTTTCTTTGTCCTTTGTTTTTTTAACATTAAAAACACAGATAGCAGCAGGAATATTAGGATGCTGTCACTTTAAGAGCGAATGCACCATCCAATACACTGATCTGTTACACATGCGTTTACTTTCTCAACTGTTTACGTTCACTTAAGACGTAACTGACTATGTTTACTTGGATACTCGCTATTTATTTACATAATTTTCTGTGAATTTGTCCGTTCAAGTGCAAGGAGACGTGAAAGACATTTCTGGGAAAGCGCTTCAGATGTTTGCGCACATAAAACTTTCCACACGGCACGCGAGTAACGGAATGAGCTCCCTTTCGTGTCTTCTTGAACTTAAATATTTTAATGATCAAGGCTTAAACTTTCGTGATGATGCAGCGCTGGCTCATCAACTATCATCATTCACGTTTGTATGCATTCACGTATTGTTAGAATTCATAAAAATGTTACCGGCCAACTAGCGAGTGACACCGTTTCATATACTCACCAATTTTTTGCGCATTTGGCACTTACCGAGTGTTAATTTAAGGCCCTGAATGTCAGTCAAAGGAGGATTTTAAACAAAAAAATCTGAGCTGAAGTAATTGCAGAAGTTTAGTACTGAGGGTTAGAATACATTTTAATGCATTTTTCACAATTTAAATAGTTACAAAGCAGCAAGTGAGAAAGCATCAAAAGCTTTATAAGCATAACAAAAAGTATCTGCTGTTTAGGTCTATGAGTGAAGTACAAATTCAATCTTCTAAAGTCTGCATTTATTTCCTTTTCCAAGGGGTGATGAAATGCAAGAAGGACAAAACATTTGTCAGCGGTCAGCTATGTCCACTGTGCTCGTTTCCTAAACACCTTAAAGGACAAGACATCTTGGATCTTAAAGAGTTCGTCTGCTCTGGACCAGCTATCAGCTCTCCAGGAAAAAACATCCTACATGAGGACAACATCAGTGAACTTCTACCCATCGAGAGGATCAAACCACCTTTCGGAAATGTCTCCTTTGGTTTATCCGACGAGCACGGGACTAAAGTGGACTTGATCTGCCAAATACTTGAACCAAGAGAGGCCACTAAAATCAGCTGGAATTACACTAAATCTCTGCAGATCGCTGCTACTTGACTTTATTCTTGACGTGGAGTGTCCTGTGGACAGAGACAGCTATGAAAGCTTTTGGAGGCTTCTTGCGTACTACAGTGAAGTTCCCATGCATCTGCGAAGAGAAATCATGCTGAGTCGAGAGCCGGAGCTGAGCTACAGATACAGACAGGACATTGAAAAGGACTCATACTTTTACACTGGTGTCCGAGCTAAGGTTTTAACCCATCCACCTTGGCTCATGCAGTCCTTCATGAACATCAAGTTAAACAGGCCTTATTCCTCCTCCAAAAGTGTGAGACTCATTCTTAGTACTCATTTGACAACCACCACAGACGAGGAGCTCGTCAGATCTTGGGTCATGATTGAAGATGATAATAAAACCCAGACGAGCTTCAGTTCTGTTGTCGGTGGTATGATTGAAATGGACTGCCGTGTGCAAAGCTCTGGAAATGCAGCCGTTCAATGGATGATGCCCGATGGGTCGAAGATTAAAGCTGGATTTAGCTCGACCGACAACAGAGTGACCGTCTCTAGAAGCGGCAAGCTTCACGTTAAATCCGTTGAGCACAGAGACTCTGGCGTTTATTACTGCATTGCTGAGATTGCAGGAGATATCGATGTTCTGCCTTTCCGCTTATCAGTAATGGAGTCTTCAAGCCCTCTTCCAGGTCAAGAGGTTGGAAATGCTTTAAGTAAGTTTGTTGGCGAGTCTGCTTCTTTGCCCTGTCTTACTACGGCAACGCCAGATGCGCTGGTGAATTGGATATTTCCAGATGGCAGTGTACTGAATGCCAACGCAAATACATCCAAGGCTTCAGTCTTCTCCAACGGGACTTTGTTCCTTCCTCATAGTCAGCTTAACAACAATGGATATTACAAATGTGTCGCCATGAACCAGCATGGTGTGGATGTACTGGCTACTAAACTAACTGTCATGAGACGGAGAGTAATTCAGCCACTGCGACAGTATCCCGTTAGACCTCAGTCGGCTGCGGGAGTGTCCACTAAGGTAAAAGCCTTTTTGGAAGATGTGGAAGAGCTTCTGGAGATGGTCTGAAACTCAAGAGAGAAAAGAACCAAACAGAAGCTTTATTAATCGAAGGAGGGGTCCGAATACAAGAATGCAAGGCAACTTTCGCCGTAGACGGCCCTTTAGAAAGGGCATGCATGGAGAACCAAAAAGAACTGCCGTCACAAATCCAAGAACTGTTAATGGTAAGAACAAAATAGACCCCCTGGAATGGGCTAAACTTTTGTCCAAAATCCGTGAGAAAACATCTCCAAATAACTCATCAATTCACATTGTCCAACATGGCACTCCTGAGTAAAGTCTACAGATGGGGAATGAAGATCATCCAGGATCGATTGACAACACTGAGAGTTCTTCTGGTGACTCCGGTCTACAGGAGGAATCAAACACTTTCAGCACTCCACACCAAACGGATGTTTACCACACGCATGCAATTACACCTCATATTGAGGGACAAAATTATAACATCTACCAAACGGCACCTCCAGAATTACACACTAGCTCAGACAAAGTGTCTTACATCTCAAATCCCACATCTGGACCTCATTATGTTATGACAGAGGTGAACGTTGCTGAAGGAGGGTATGCGAGTACCATAAGTGCAGAGAATAACCATGTATACTCCGGGTCTGTCATCAAACCGATGTCTGAGACAGAAAATGAACTTAATTTCTCCGGAAAGACTGGTGTGCAGTCGCAGATTGGAGAGTTTGACTCCGGACAGCTTGAAAGCACTTCATTTTCTACCACATCAACCGGCAGCATTAGCCCGACAAGTTCAACACAATCGAGAACAAAAGATCACTGGAGCTCAAGGCGAAGATTTGGAGGCAGACGACGGATAAAATTCAGAAGGCCACTGCCAAACCTTGCTAAAAGAAGACCTTGGGTAACATCTACAGCTGCAGGAGTTCATGTACCAACTGTAACTTTGAAAACAGATCCCAGAAAGCCAACTGAAGACACATTGATCCATCCAGCTACTACAACGACTGCTCACATTGACTCCACATCTCCAGCTGAAAGCACGCAATCCATCCACTATCCTAGTAACTACTAGTATGTCTGAATATCCGAGCACTACCCACATATTCCCCACAACCCTATCTGAAGGCTCGTCAGTCCATCCATCTACTTCTCACTTGTATCCTACAGTGCAGAGAGAATTAACAAATGCCATTGAGGAAATTGCAATCTCCCTCCCGGTTGAGACAACTGGTCCAGAAATCCACAAAGTAAAGGCAAGTAATTTCCTCCAAATTCAGGAGATGACAAGCTCTACATCTCACCCCATGAGCACAACATCAGCGACAGTGTCTGGGGTTTCGGGGCTAGAAAATAAAGACATTAGTTCTTTAGAGGAGGAAGAGGATGGAAGCATTGCATCCGCCGAGGAGATGGACGAGTACATGGTTCCCATGAGTGTAGCTCCAACATCTCGATATGGCACTGAAACTGCCCCGATGACAACTGCTCGGCAGGAGTTCACAAGCACGCTTTCAGCAGCGTTACCAAAAGCCAACACAGAGATTGATCCAACAGAGATCAGCTTTACGTTGGACGCAGACGGGCTGGATTTCTTGAACTTACCCGAATCACACTTTAGAGATGATCTAAGAGAGAACGATACATTGGAAGCAACTAGTACAAAAGAAAATGTTACTTCCATAGAAGAATCTATTATCACCTCCATTCCACAAACCCAAGACCACTCGCTTTCACAACCAAATCCAAACTTTAAAGAAAAAGACTCAGTTTACAACAAGATTTCTTTTTCCTCAACACCAGAGACTCCTACAGAATCTGTTGGGACACAAATCGAGTCTTTAGCTACAAGTTCACAAATGCCAACTCATACTACTCGCAGTAAAACCAATGTGATAAACTTCTTACAACCAAACTTGATTTCTAATGAAGACCAAAGGGAAAGGTTAGTCAATGAACTCGATGAACCTACAACATCACTGAATACTTCACCCACAATTACATTACCAGCAACTACAGTCATGATTCCCATTACAACCCAACTTACTAGAATAATATCACCATCTATACACTGTCGCAACAGCCACATTATATTCTTCTACTACTACTACTACTACTACTACTACTACTACTACTACACCTGCTCTAAATTTAACACCCAGTTATCTCATACCGGACAACAGAATCCCATTTTACTCAAGAAATCCTGGAACGAACTACATAGATTCCGGGCACAGGGAAATAATTCCCAGCAGTAATCACAGGTATCCTTACTATTATAATAGAAACCCATCTGTCAATATGAGACCCAGTATTGTCAGAACACTGTCCACGACCACCTCATCTGTGGATTTAAACTCTGTCAACAACATCAAATCAACTACAGCCCCTAAAATATTGACAGCAACTGCGAGATCAGCCTACTCGAGTCCCACAACTACACCAAGCACCACACAGCCAAACAACCAAATTCAGATTCCTCAATCCAGAAACAGACAGTCGAGTGCAGTTCTTTCATCTCAAGGATCGCAAACTCTTCCCGTCCTGCAAATGAGACCCAGAATCACTGCTGCCAAACTGCACACAGTCACTGTGAATGCTGGGACAGATGTGCAGTTACCATGTGATTCTGTGGGGGAGCCAAAGCCCCTCCTGACCTGGACCAAAGTCTCCACAGGTAACGCTCATATGACATAATAAAAAAACAAAATACTGTATACACACTCCCTATTTAGTCATACATTTTGTCATTGGATGAACCAATGTTACCATTTCAAGATTGTGAACATAATGGACAACTTTAAAGGCGATGTTCTCAATGTTTCCATTTTTTTGCTCCCTCAGATTCCAGATGTTCAAATAGTTGTATCTCGGCCAAATATTGTCCTATCCTAACATACCATACATCAACGGAAAGCTTATTTATTTAAAAAATCTCAAAAAAATTTACCCATGTGACTGTTTTTTTGGTCCAGGGTCACATAATGAAAATCTTCTACTGTAAAAGAGGATATTTCTAGAAAACATACATTATAACATCAATATTCTTCCTAGCCTGTAGCAATATTTCAAAAACACAGTCCTCCCTCCAGAGCATAACTCTTCCACCTTTCCACTCTTTCACCTGCTTCATTATCTCTCTCGCCACCATCAGTCACTAAGGACTTATCTCTCTCCTCCAACAACAAGGCTTCCCAGGTGAACCTGAAACTGCTTCTCTCTCTCTCTCTCTCTCTCTCTCTCTCTCTCTTTCTCTGTATATTTGTAGTAGCTCTTCACAGATGCAAATTAATGAATCCTTCCACATTTAATTTCCCCCAGGAGCTGTCATGTCAACCAACACCAGAATCCAGCGTTTTGAAGTCCAGTCCAACGGCACATTTGTCATCCGCAGTGTTCAGCTTCAGGACCGCGGGCAGTACCTGTGCAGCGCTCGCAATCTCCACGGCACCGATAAGATGATGGTGACCCTGGTGGTGTCGGCCCACGGGCCCAAGATGACCCTTCCACGTCATCAAGATGTGACGGTGTTCCTAGGAAACAGTGCACTCTTGGAATGCCAAGCACAAGGTCTCCCAATCCCAAACATTAGCTGGGTGCTTCCAAACCGTTGGGTGGTGCGCGGCTTTAGTAACACCGAACAGAAGATCATGCTCTTCGCCAATGGAACGCTTCAAGTCGAGCACACCAATTACATGGACAAGGGCTTCTACAAATGCATAGCGAGCAACGCCGCCGGAGCCGACATGCTTTCCGTGAGGCTCCAAATTGCAGCGTTGCCTCCCAAGATCCAAGAGCAGCGTTGGGAAAACCACACCGTTACTGACGGCCAGTCAGCGTTCATTCACTGCACCGCTAAAGGCTCGCCGAGTCCAGCAATCCGATGGGTCACGGTGACCGGCACGCAGCTTCGCCCCTCACAGTTCATCAACAGCAACTTGTTTGTTTTCCCCAACGGGACGCTGTTTATTCGCAATCCTACGGAGAAGGATTCTGGGAATTATGAATGTGTTGCTGTGAATTCTGTGGGCGTGGTTAAAAGGAGTGTAAATCTGCAGTGAAGAGAACTCGACTTCTGCCAGGATCATGTCCGCTTCTGCACACAACACCGACGTCCGATACGGATCTCGACTGAGTCTCGACTGTTCGGCCACTGGAAGCCCCAATCCTAGGATCATCTGGAGGACACCTTCGAAAAAACTGGTTGATGCATATTACAGGTACAGGAATTTGTATCTTACCATGTTTTCATTTGGGATTTGTGCTTACAGGGGTCAATTAATGAGGAATCAAGCATGTCAGCAATGCCTATTGAGTGTTTAGAAACTTGTTTAGGATACTTGTATTTCAAGATCCATGATCATTTTGGCCTAATTTGAAGCATATGAGTGGCACAATTCAGTCTGTGAATCTGTCACAATCTAATGCAAAGAGGCCTAATGATGAGAACTGAATGATAGTTAAGTTAAATATATAATAACACCCTCAGTTTGAGCACAACAACATGTTGTGACTCATTTCACTTGTAAAGAAGGCATTTATAAGTCTTTAATGCGCTGATCCATGATCATTTCAGTCTAATCTGAACAGTTTAAGAGGCACATTTCTAACATTTCACATTTCACAATCTAATGCAGACTTTGTAAAGAGGCTGAATGATGCAAATTGAATGATGGGAATGTTAAATAATAAACATAAATAGGCTAATAAAACATTTCACATGCAAAGAGGGCATTTATAAATCTTAAATGCACCACAGCCAAAAAAATATATTAATTCTAAAAGTAAAAGTTAATTGAAACAATAAAAAAAAGTAGTTAAAAAGAATATAAATCTGTTAACCACAGATACTAGATACACACATAATGATTCGTACTGTCTCTGGCCTCTTTGAAATTCCTTTAATTATCTCCATATACGCTGTTGGAAACAGAGCATGATTAACATAATAGCAAAACAACATGAAGTGTAATTAATTACAGAGGACAGGCAAATAAGAAGAATATAAATGGATACAGAAGGAAATAAAAAACAACAATGCAGTGAAGCAAAAATGAAACACTAGTTCTGAATTAACAAATTTGTTGACAGTCGATCATTGGAAACATTGGCACCGATGGTCTCTGCTCAGGCTTATATATTAGAGACCATGCAGCCTTGATCTCATTAGGATTCTTATATACATTTTTGGTCCTACCACACATTTTTTATTACATTTGGATAAAACGTAAAAGACCACTACTAAAACATAGACCATTTTGCATATGTGCCACTGTAGAGATGGAAATAGGCATTGTTTATGTGTACATGTGAGCGGTTGTTTGCTGAAAATTCGGGTTCTGCTGACATTAGAAATCAAGGATTTCAGAAAGAGTAATGTTTTTTATTTTTTTATTTTTTTTATGCTCAACAAATTTAGTTGTAGAATTTTTAGGAAAAATGAATCTTAAATCTCTTTAGTTCTATTCTAATTTTTAATAACTCGAGTAAGTTTTTGCCACGACAGTAATGCACATTGTTCCACTGAAAGGAAGTATGATTTCTAAAAATATTTTGTTTGATTGTACATTAAACTCTTTAATCTCTAAAGATCATCAATGAAAATGTGATTCCTCCAATTATATGAACCCTTTAATAAATAATACATACTAGTATCAGCATGTAACCTCTCTCTTATGTCTCGTTTCAGCTTTGATCGCAGAATGAAAGTGTTCGCTAACGGCACCCTCACCATCACATCAGTGACCGAGAACGATGAGGGTGACTATCTCTGTGTGGCCAGAAACAAAATGGGCGACGACTACGTTCTCCTTAAAGTCAACGTGATGATGAAAGCCGCTAAAATCGACCACAAGTCCCTGAGCGATCGCAAGGTGTCGTACGGAGGAGAGCTGAAAGTGGACTGCGTCGCTTCGGGTTTTCCCAATCCAGAGATCACGTGGAGTCTTCCCGATGGTACCATGGTGAACAGCATCCCACAGTCCCACGATAACTCGATCCGCACCAAGAGATACGTGATGTTCGACAATGGCACGTTGTATTTAAACGAAGTGGGAATGCAACTCGAGTACGTTTTTGCACGACAGTAATGCAAATTGTTCACTAACGGAAGTATGATTTCTAAAAATATTTTGTTTGATTGTACATTGAACACTTTAATCTCTAAAGATCATCAATGAAAATGTGATTCCTCCAATTATATGAACCCTTTAATAAATAATACATACTAGTATCAGCATGGAACCTCTCTATCCATGCTGTTCCATGCTGATACTAGTATGTATTATTTATTAAAGGGTTCATATAATTGGAGGAATCACATTTTCATATATATATACACACACGCATATGTACACACGCACATACATACATAAAGCTCTTAGAGAGCGAAATCAGGAAACACAACAAATGAGTAAGTTAGGAGGACTGAGTGAACTGTAGAAAAAAGTTAGTAGTTGCCGACACCCAGGGCGCTGTGCCAGGTTGCTAGGATTCATGGATCAGCAGGAATCATGAGGGCTATGGCTCAATTACCCCTATAAAGCGGCTTATGGTGTGGCGGGCAGACAATGAGGTATAGCGAGGTAGGAACCTATGCAGACAAATACTAAATATGCCACTACAGTGACATTTTCCTAACAGAAAGCTGGTTCACATAATTAATCAGTGCATTCCAATGAGAATTACATTTATCAGTAGAGCCTCTGAGAGTAAACTTTATCTTCTCAAGTTTTAAGAAACATGTAACCTCTCTTCGGTCTCGTTTCAGCTTTGATCGCAGAATGAAAGTGTTCGCTAACGGCACCCTCACCATCACGTCGGTGACCGAGAACGATGAGGGCGACTATCTCTGTGTGGCCAGAAACAAAATGGGCGACGACTACATTCTCCTTAAAGTTAACGTGATGATGAAAGCCGCAAAAATCGACCACAAGTCCCTGAGCGATCGCAAGGTGTCATACGGAGGAGAGCTGAAAGTGGACTGCGTCGCTTCGGGTTTTCCCAATCCAGAGATCACGTGGAGTCTTCCCGACGGTACCATGTTGAACAGCATCCCACAGTCCCACGATAACTCGATCCGCACCAAGAGATACGTGATGTTCGACAATGGCACGTTGTATTTAACGAGTGGGAATGAAAGAGGAAGGCGACTACACGTGCGATGCCGAGAATCGGATTGGGAAAGATGAAATGAAGGTTCAGATCAAGGTCTTGGCGGATGCTCCGATCATCCGAAACAATGCTTACAGCTTAATCAAAGTTCCTTACGGAGAAACAGGCTTCCTCAACTGCAGCGCCAAAGGAGAACCGATTCCCAGAATCACATGGACGTCTCCGGATCAACGCGTCATGGCGCCTGTATCCGAAAACTACCAGATCTCCAACGATGGCACTTTACACATTCAGAAAATCCAAAGGTTTCACTCGGGAAAGTATACTTGCTCGGCCAGGAATGTTGTGGGAATGGACAAGAAAGTCGTTTATGTTGAAGTCCTAGTGTCGTCGCCGGTCATCAACGGATCCGAGAGTCGCGGGATCATCCGTAAAACTGTCTTGAAGGATCAGCATGTGCTTTTAGACTGCAAAGCAAACGGGAACCCAGTGCCAAAGATCATGTGGG
The DNA here is from genome assembly GCA_900092035.1 of Leuciscus waleckii. Lineage (NCBI taxonomy): Eukaryota > Metazoa > Chordata > Actinopteri > Cypriniformes > Leuciscidae > Leuciscus > Leuciscus waleckii. Next base: position 25,366 of record FLSR01001040.1, read on the forward strand.
TGTTTCCCAACAACGTCGTGTTTCCCGCGCCGTACTACGGCTCCCGGATCACGGTCCACCTCAACGGATCGCTGGACATCCACGCGGCGCGGATAAGTGATTCTTCTACGTTGCTTTGCATCGCACGCAATGAAGTTGGAGAAGCCAAACTCAAAGTTCAACTTGAGGTGACCGAGGATGTTGAAAAGCCACGGTTGAGAAGTCTTCCCACAGAGTCCGTCTCGCTTACCAGTGTGAAACCATTGAGTCTAAACTGTTCAATAGAAGGAAAACCGACTCCGGAGATCACATGGATTCTCCCTAACGGGACTTCTCTTCTCAAGGGAACCAGCATTTTCCGTTTCAATCACCGGTTTGATGGAACGCTGGTCATTCGAGAGCCGACGGTTTCTGAGGTTGGCCGATATCGGTGCGTTGGGCGAAACAGCGCTGGATACGTGGAGCGGATTGTGACGTTAGAGCCCGACAGAAAACCAGACATCGTAAAACAGTACAGCTCACTCGTTAGCATCATAAACGGTGAGATCTCAGCTTAACTGTATGTCCACCAGTTATCCGTCGCCTAAACTCACGTGGACTTTACCGAACGGAGTCGTCCTAACAAGGCCACACGCCACAGGTCGTTACGCTGTTTTGAATAACGGCACTTTATCCGTACAAAGGACATCTGTGTATGACAGGGGAATGTACGTCTGCCAGACTGTCAGGGAATTTGGATCTTCCAGTCTGTCGGTTTCGGTGATGGTAATCGCGTATCCTCCTCGAATAACCAGAGGACCCGCGCCGGTAACCTACGCCCGTCCCGGTGTAGCGGTTCAGCTGAACTGCATGCCTCTCGCCACACCGAAAGCCGAGGTGGTTTGGGAAATGCCTGACGGTCTTCAACTGAAGGTCGGCGTCCAGCCGCGTCTTTACGGAAACAAGTATCTCCATCCGCAGGGTTCACTGGTCATACAAAACCCTTCCGGGAAAGACAACGGCGTCTATAAGTGCACCGCCAAGAACGTGGTGGGAAGCGACAGCCGATCAACGTACGTCTACGTGTTTTGATCAAGCGACTGCCTCTCTCTTGAATCCAACACTGAAGAGACTTAAACTGCAGTTCATCGACTGGCCACTAGAGACCGGCTGCAAAAGAGAGTCAATCCCATAGGACCCCCATGTTAAAATGCTCAACTTTACAGCAGAAAAAAACATGTTTACAGCCTGGTACAAAAAGTGGGTTTGGTCTATATAGCTAATGTTGCCCTTCATGACGACTGTGACGGGGGGTGAATATTTTTATAACTCATCCGTTTAAATGATATTAAGCCTTAAAGTTCTGTATAATTAAGGGCGTGGCCACTTGAGTGACAGGTGGATTGCCGCTGATGTCTCTACTAGCCGTTTGTCTGCTGTCTATTAGCGTCACGTCACCTCAGCTAGTCCGCCTCGCTGCACATTGTCGGTAATCCGGGAGTGACGCGCAGCCAAGATGGCGACGGCCGGCTTCGCCCACTTTGGGCTTCAGAAATGCTCTTCAGAAACCCACGGGTGACGTCATGAAACTTGTCCATATTTTTTTTTACGGTCTATGATTTTAATACAAACTAACTTTACAGACATGCCCGAAAAACTGCCTTAGAGAGTGTATGTGCTGTTTATACAAAAAATATATATATTTTGGAAACACAATATGTGTTTTGAACACTTTCTACTGACCATCTTGTAAATATGAAAGCGTGATGTATTAATCCATGAAGCAAGCAAGTTGGTTACGTTAATGGATATATTCTTGGGAATTGAATCGGAAAGTCAATCGGAAATTGAACTCTCTGCAAACTTCACCAATTTCTACACATGATTTTTATCAATCTTTAACGTTATTAAATAAAAATACAACTGGTTATTGATGTTAGCTCAGGTCTATTAAACAATATCTATTTATGAATGGATTAGTAGCCTAAATGTTGAATTAACATTAACTAAGATTAATGCATGAGTTAGTTTAACATTTACTAGAACATTATTCAAATCAAAAGTTGCATCTGTTAATATTATTTAATGTGTCTGAGATAACATGAACTAACAATGAACAGTTGTTTTTATTAACTAACGCTAACAAAGATGAATAAATACTGTAATGAGTATATTACAGATTGTTAGTTGATGTTAGTTAATGCATAAACTATCATTGGATGCATTTACTATTTCGCCTCCGTTTAGCTGATGCTTTTATCCGAAGCATTAGTGATGGAGATTACTGATGTGGGGAAAATGCAATAGCAAACCAGCAATCAGTCATTTTCTCTTTCCGACAGTAAGAATTCGTACTAATATTTGCTTGTTGGTACGGCTGTGTCTCAGAAGCAGTGAACCTCTCCAGTGTCTGCTGACTTACATGAACATCTCGACTAACATTTGCATTTATGTATTTTTGACGCGAAGTTTTGATCTAAAACGCTTCCAATAGAGGAACAACGGCAATTGGTTTCAGAGCAAACAATGTTCAAAGTGCACAATGTCAAGTTTATTAAAAGGTTAGATTGCTACACTGCAAAAAAAACAAAAAAAAACAAACTAGTCTTTTCTTATCGTTGTTTTTTGTTTGTTTTTTGCAGTACAAATTACAAAACATTCTTAAATCAAGATACATTTACTGGAGAAGCAAAATGACGAAAGATATTAAGTCTTGGGAAAGAAGCATCATAGGTCTTAATTAAGGCAATTTACTTTAGAAAAAGTTGAGTGAGTTTATGCTTAAAACAAGAAGCATTATCTGCCAGTGTGGTCAGAAAAATATATTTAATTCAATGGAAAAACAACATTATTTTTCAGCACCCTAGCAACCACCCGAGTAACCTAGCTACCGCATAGCGACACCCTAGCAACCACCCCGGTAACCTAGCAACACCCTAAAAACTCCATATCAAACAATTTGTCTGAGAGACTTAAAACATTCAAACTGATCTCTGTCTGTCTCTCTCTCTCTCTCTCTCTCTATCTCTCTCTATCTCTCACTCTATCTCTCACTCTATCTCTCTATCTCTCGCTCTATCTCTCTATCTCGCTCTATCTCTCTCTATCTTGCTCTCTATCTTGCTCTCTCACTCTATCTCTCGCTCTATCTCTCTATCTCTCTATTTCACACTTCAAGCTTTTACAATTACTTCAATCTTTCATTTACTTAATGTTGGCTTTCTCAAGCTAACATTAAAGTTTGTTCACACACTTATATAAACTCAGTCATGTTGCTTCTCCAGTAAATGTATCTTGATTTAAGAAAGTTTGGATATTTGTGCTGGAAAACAGGACAGAAACACTGAGGAAGAACATCCTCAACTCATCATCCTCTGTAAAGTGAACCTAAGCGCTTCGAGAGAGGGAGAAATACAGATGCTCTTTCTTCAGCTTCTCTTGCTGACATTAACATTAACATGTTGCTAATATTAAGTGCAATTACAATATTATTATTCTTATGAAACGTATTGGTGCTTTTCAGCATTGTAAATATTTTCTGATCATTGTGTGTCATCTTGGAAATGTTTTTCTAGGCCTGGCACAATGCATTCTGGACTTTATGTAATATGTTTCCTCAGATGTTGTCCAAAGATGAGGAGAGAGAGTCACATGACTTCACCTGAGCATGATCAGGTTTGGAGACACAGCTCGATGAGGCTCGACTAAAGTGATAATGTTTATCAGATGTAATCAGGGATGAGTGACAGTGCACATTAATGTTGAGCGTTGTTCTACTTCTGCACTGAAAAACTAAACTGGTGTAGAAACAAGTTTCACTCGCAGTAAATGTCACAAACAATTACAAGGAAAGGGAATTAAATGAGAAATTTTGAAGTACAAAAATTGAAAAAGTTTTTTCTTGTAAAACGAACTCCAATAATCTTTGGTTTATTTACAAATATTTTTTTTTTACAGTCTGAGGTAAATAATGTAAATGGAGATTTACAGCTTGTCTTTAGTAGAAACTGGTGAAATAAAGTTAAGACTGAATATTGTTCACATAAAAAAGTCTTTATTTAGATATGTTTATGCCACCTTTGTGTATCATCTCTTTTATTTTAATAAATTATTTGTCCACATTATAACTGAATGAACATTTTATTATTTATAAACACAGTCTTGGAAATTGATTGGCCTGAAAATACAGAAAATACATTTTTCATACTTCTTTGGTAACTAGTATAATAGTATAACTAATATATGGTACTTTGTACAAAAAAAAATATTTACTCAAATTACTTATTATAAAGCAAATTTTAGCATGTTATGAGGTAAATTAGTAAACTTGTTGTCATATTGTTGCTCTGAAAGTGGCTTATTAAGTCTGATATACTGTATTATACACTGCAAATGATGTTCTTCTTCAGTGTTTCTGTCTCGTTCTCCAGCACAAATATCTAAACATTCTTAAATCAAGATACATTTACTGAAGAAGAAGAATTAATGAAGATATTAAGACGTATTTTGAAAAAGTGATCTTAATTAAGTGAGTTTAAGCTTAAAACAAGACAAATATCTGCCAGTGGAGTCAGAAAAGAAAAGGGTCCGTTTGCAGATTTTTGATCTTGTTTTAAGCACAAACTCACTTCATTTTGATATAAATTTAAGCATACAAGACTTAATATCCATCTAAATGTATCTTGATTTAAGAATGTGTAGATATTTGTGCTGGAAAACGGGACAGAAACACTGAGGATGTTTTACGACTTCCACCAGAAAATGTTTTTAGTCATTTTCTGTAAGTAATTACACATTTTTGTCAGAACCGGCTGAATTATCTTGTATTTCACATTCATTCTGAGTTATTTCCAGATGCCTGGACAAACTGAGGAAGGATGATAAAGCAAAATCTGGCAGAATCTTGATTTGTACAGTGAAACGCTCCTCGGTTTTGACCTATTTCCCTTTTCCCATTCCCAGAGGCATTTATATTAATATTGAATGATTTACACACGGCCGCTCGAGCAAAGCTGACCTTGACTTGAGGAAATAGCGTTGACAACAGTCACTGCAGGGTTTATATTGTTATATCAGTTCTATATGTACAGCCATAAAACAAACATTTGCTAAAAACTAATTGGACTATTTACATATCGCAATATAATAAGCAGTGCATGAAAGAAATGGCCTCAGATCTCTCACAGGATCACATCTGATTTATTCTGTGTAGAGCATCACATTCACACACTGCAAATGATGTTCTTCTTCAGTGTTTCTGTCTCGTTCTCCAGCACAAACATCTCAACATTCTTAAATCAAGATACATTTACTGGAGAAGAACAATGACTGAAGATATTAAATCTTGTTTTCTGACAAAAATCATCATCAAACTTATTCTTAACCCTCTGCTCTTCGTGTGGCGGTCTAAAAATGACCTATTTTTTTTATTTTAAAGAAATGAATCTACTAGTCTATATCGATGATGAGTTTTATTTTATTTTGCATTTTTGCAATGTAATATTTTGCATTTTTAGGAGATTTTATGGCTCTAAATTAAATAATATTTATGCAGTAAAAATGCACAAAACTACTATTTAAAATTTTCCAAAACATGTTTTACTCAAAAATGAAACTAAATAAATAAAAATAAATCAAAGCCATAATTCTTAACAAGCTGCGTTTAAAATTTGAGTATCTCAAATAGCTAAAAAAAAATAAAAAAATAAAAAAATAAAAAAAACCTTCAGTAATATTTTGTTTGTGATTTAGAGTGATTTATACAAACACGATGTTCAGACATGAACGATTCTTCAATGATTCAATGATTCAGATGCAGTTTTTCACCCATAAAACGGATGAAAAGTCCCAGCGCATCCACCCTATATGTTAGTGATTCACACTTGCATTTCCAAAGAATGTACAAATCCAATTTTCTAATATTCTGTGTGAAATCTCCTCTTTAATCCAAACTTTGTAATGGTAGAGCGGCCAGTTGGCATGACAACCTTTTTTATTATCTTTCTCTGCGTAATGCAACATGAATTCTCAAAGTGCAGTTCCTCAGAACCGAGAGCAGAGAGTCTGTAAATGAGTCTGTTTCATCGAGGCTCGACATGATTCCTCCAGCTCTAAAAGCTTTCTGAAGCCCCGCTGCTTCAGCTCAACATTTACACAGTCCAGAGTGTGTTTGGTAAAGCTGCTAATACAGACCAGGACTGAATCACACGCTTTATACACTCTACAAACATACTGGATTGTTTCAGCCCAAATGTGAGTCAAATATGGACAAACCCAGCCGTTTAACCCAGCGTTTGGTCCATATTTAACCCAACATTGGGTTAAAACAACCCAGGGTTTTTTTAGCTTGTAGAATGTATTTCAACGCTTGTTTTCTCTGGCAGTGTTTTTGCATCATAAACCTCTCGTATGAATAATATCTGTGTCTCGTGTTTTGTGATCCGTTCTCTTTTGATCGAGCAACTTAATATTTCAAGATTTTACTGGACTGAAGCAGCTTCGGTTTATTATCCATACATCATTTTAGTATTTGAGTATCAAATATGATCCTCAGGCTTTTGAGGAAGGTTTATTTGTTCATCTGTCAATCATCATTGTATTGCATTGCATCATACGTTTTAAAACTACAGAGCTTTGATCATACTAAGACATTATTGACAGATATTGATATTTATATGCATTTTATGTAAGTATCTGCTATACTATTATAAAGATCTCATTGATTTACATTACAAGTGTCCATATACATCCATATGAATATCAGCACTGCATCATATTTTTGCTCAGTTTGAGTCTCTGAATAAAACTCCTCTATATTTTTCCTCTATATGAGCAATAAAAGCCAACAAAAACAAGCAGTTTTAATGCATTTAAAGTTTTGTTCCTTTAAAAAACATTTTCTGACAATTATTTCATGTCAGGGCTTACAGGGTTGATATAGATATGAGGTTTTTGTCTCACTCTGTGTTTGTTCTTTTTAAACGTTGAAGCGATGTGCATTTATGAAGAGCGCTTTAATGCACCGAATAACCTCTACAAACGAAACGATATATATTGTTTTGTAAGAACGGAAGTAGTTCGGTGCTGAACTGAGGACGATCCACACACTTCCCCAGATCCCATCGGATCTCACGCATCCACACATCAGCGTTTCCAGTGATGAACTGAAGTCAGTGTGTGTGTTCGTGAGGATGACCCTGTACATGTGAACA